>CAXKVX010002181.1:0-65009 GCA_964058865.1 Eleocharis quinqueflora
TCACTATTCACTCATGCCATTTGGTATTTGGAAACACAAGCTGGGTACCAGATTCATGCTTACCAGTACAGCCTCCAAATGAATCAGAAATAATCAAAAGCACCAAATACCAAACTATGATGTATATAGGCAACAAAATTTCATTCAGGCGATACTCAATGACATGCAACATTTAATGAAAAACTATCCAACAAAAATAAGGCAATACTCAATTTTAAGGCGACTATGTACAGCTGCAGTGTACCAGTCAAGCATTAATCCAGATGTAAACTGGGATAAAGCGATGCACCAACAAAAATAAAAAATATATAGAATAACTAAAGTACAAGCAGTGACATTATGGAGCAATTACAGTACAAAATTAAAAAAATCCTGAAAATTTGCATTTTAGATAACTGTGGAGCCCTGAGATAGTGTACCAATCAGCCCTATGTCATGCAAGCACACTGCAAGTGAGAATTAGTCATTTCCGAATTTAAAATGCAGGCTACGTCACTGCCATTGTACTATGTTCAAGAACATAAATTTTCATAAACATTTGTAATGTCAGCGAAAAACAAATTGTAAGGGTGGTTTTAATTAAATCCATAATAGATCATTTAATTAACCTAAGAATGAAACTTAACCTCTTTTAATGCAAACAAAAATAAAGAATGTGTATTGCAATTTGCAACCCTTGGGTTTGGTTATTCAGTATCCCTGATTCTCCCCCTCCCTCAATATTCCACAGCTGCACATCTTGGGACATCGCCACAGGCAAACAAGTAGGTTTTTGGACTGACGCATGGTCGGGCCAGCCTCTCTCTCTGCTGCCTTTTCAGACTGTGCCCCCCAACTGCTACATCTGTTTATGTGATGTGAAACAGGTGCTTCACCTCCTCCTGCCTGAAACCCTCACATGGCAGATGAACCGATGTGTGCAAACTGCCCCCCAGAGTCAACCATCCACCTTTTGTTCTTGTCCCCCTTTGCAGTTCAAATATGGAGCATGCTGTCTACACACATTGGTACTGTTATGTTCACGTCGAAGGATATGCCCTTACAAATTTATCTCAATTCATTGAATCAGGGCTGCCATTTCAAGTGCTGGCAGACACACTTCATTACGACCCGCTTTGCGCCTTTGGAAGTAAAGGAATGTGCGAGTCTTTCAGGGAACAGAATCCATGCCACACAGATTGGAGAATACAATCTTGCAGGATGCTAGTCAGTGCTTGCAATACTGCCGACATGGAGACATGCTAGGCTCTTCGACAAAATGAGATTCCTCACGGTTTTTAGCCTTGCTGATGCCTTGATTTGATTTTTTTTAGCTTTTCCTATGTATTAAACCCCTGACAGCTTCTGTCCTATATCGAGAGAGAGAGAGAGAGAGAATTGGATAGGGGTACCCCTATCTTCTGCTATGAACACTAAGATTCCCATTGCCAGGAATTTCTCTCAGAGATGCACTCCCTGTCTCTGACGCATTATTACCACACCCAAGAACCTGAACAGTCAC
The DNA here is from genome assembly GCA_964058865.1 of Eleocharis quinqueflora. Classification (NCBI taxonomy): domain Eukaryota; kingdom Viridiplantae; phylum Streptophyta; class Magnoliopsida; order Poales; family Cyperaceae; genus Eleocharis; species Eleocharis quinqueflora. The sequence goes on from CAXKVX010002181.1 coordinate 1,502, forward strand.
AAGGATCATGAGTACCTTAGAAGGCACTATGTTATCAGCACTACAAGATGAGATTACATGGAAATGAGAAGCCTCAGGTTGGTATTCCTCTAAATCCTTTTACAATCTTCTTGCAGGGTCAGCACTAACTAAACCTTAGTGGAATTGGATATGGACAGCCAAAGCTCCACCTAAGGTCAAAGTTTTTGTGACTATGTTGTTTCAAGGAAGGCTCTTAACACATGACGTCATGCAAAGCTGCGAGATGCACTGTAACATGCAGTGCACCATGTGTCAGGACTGCCAGTGGAAAGCACATTGCACCTGTTCGATCTATGCCCCTACAATGTAGCAGTTTGGTTCCACCTGCAACATTGTTTTCAGATCAGATGGCATCAAACCGACTGATTCAATTCCCAAGATTGTACAGGAGCTGCACGATGAATGCAAAGGAAACAAAACGTTGACTCAGACGTGAGACACTGTTTTTGGCAGCAACATCGATGCTGCAGAAGCATCGCAACAAGAGAATTTTCCAAACTGAAGAGTGCTGGTACACTCCCAGACAACCACCTGACAGAATGATTCACGATGTGTGAGATGTGTAGAAGAGGCTGTTAATAACCACAAGACTGTACAGCAGAAATTGAAATACTGATGTACTGTCGAATTACTGCTGAAATGTTGTAGGTTGAAGTGAATGTAATGTGATATTGATGCAATAAAATTCAACTTGGCAGCTTCTGCCAAGATTTCCAGAGAGAGAGAGAGTTGCACAGTACCCTTAGCAGAAACTCTGGCAGCCTCATGAAGTGAATAAATTTGGAAGCTACTAAATCTGGGAAACTATCAAAATTGGATGATCCAGAGTCCTGTGATAAAAAATGGACTTGCATGGAAGTAATGACCACCAAAAAAGCCACCCCCCCCCCCCCCCACCCCCCACCCACACAGTAAAATGATGGAAGCCTCTGGAATATTAAGCAGACTGCCCTAACTTATTTTTGGAACTCATTAATAATTAATAACACTGAAAAAAGAATTGTGACTAATAATATTCATGCCATGAGGACTGGATAGAGATCACTTAGCGTCAATAAAAATTATTGTCACAACCTCAAATCCAGCACTATACCAAGCCACCAAGGCCACTTCGTTGCTATTTTCTTTTCTTTTATTCTTTAAAAAGGTGGCACAACAGTATCATTTTCTCTCTTTTTTTTAATATTTTCTTTTCATTTAGCATCAAATATATATATTATTGTCACAACCTCAAATCCAGCACAACACCAAGGCCACTTTGTTTGCTATTTTTCTTTTATTTTCTTTTTTGAAAAGGGTGGTTCAACAGTATCAATTTTCTCTTCTTTTGAATATTTTCTTTTTTAGGGTCTGGAACTTGCTTTCATACTAAATTACTTATATGCCAAAAAACTCACAGTAAGTAACAGCGGGTCAGACATAAATATATATATAAGAAAAACAGAGACAGGTGCCTTGCCAGCCATTGGCAAGCATTGAGAGAGAGACCTGACCACAGACTACCAGTAAGCATTTCTCCTTAAAACTAACCATTTCATTTGCCAGGTTACAAGCTATAAACCCAACAGCTAGATACAACTGCATTTTCTACATCCTACATGCCCGCACCATACCAACACTTTCATAAAACAGGTGCCAGCAATGGCATGGTTACATGCATAAGAAGAAAGAAAAGCACAAAAGAAAATAAATGACAAAAGCTAGTATGAGAGGACCATATAAAACATGCTCAGATAAATCTAGGTATAAGAAACTTGTTAGTATTAGCATCCTCGTACAACTCGACTGCATCACAGACCTTCTCTAACAATTCCTGCAAACCATCAATACCGAACCCCGTATATTCAATCTGCTTCTTGTACCGCTGCTTATAGAGTTCCTCAAAGTTGTCAAATGGTACCGGGCCCATGTAACAAACCATTAGCTCTTGCAACTCGAGTTTAAACATTTCAATTCCTTCGTTATACTCATCTCCAGCATCACAGCCTGATGAGGGGCTTACTTCACCATCTAACTCCTCATCAGATGGACAGTCACGTTTCTCTTCACGGAAAGGGGTACTGGTGCAGCCCACCTTATGTTCTCGCTTCAAAATAATCGGCGTGCTTGCACATTTTTTAAAATTTTCAGCATCACAGTTGTTTCTAAGGCAAAGTGTTTTCTTATGACCTTTACCGATCACTATAAATACATCATTCATTTTACTGAACAAGTGGACCAGCTTGCCTGCACCATATTCAGCCATAAATAAATGTCTCCCATAAAGCTTGAGATACTCTGACGGAACCTTGACTAGAGGTAAAGTCCCACCTGACTGCTCAAGTAGCCTAATCATCTGTCCTTTAAGGCCATAAATATCTCCTGGCTTGACCCACCATTTCTCTTGGTCCATGCTAATTGAGTCTTCACAAGCACCTTCCATCATGCCCTCCTGTGATCTCTGAGGTTGGGTGGAACAATTATCATAATGCCCTTCTGAGATATTATGTGCCGGTTGGCCAAAAAGCTGTTTTGGCTGCACCTGATTCGCCCTATAACTATTGCCTCTGTAAACAATGGCCTCCTCGTTTTGCACATCAAAACTATCATCAAAACTTGATTTAATACAGTGACGGGATGGTTCAGGTGAGGATGCCTGTACAGGCACCAGCACAGGCGGCAAAACAGACAGTGTTATTGGCACCATGCCTTGTGATGCAAAATTCTTTGGAGAAACCAGACCAGTTCCCCGGGCAATGCATGGCCAGTCCCACACAAACCTCCCAGCACTGCACAAAGCACCTGAGACTGTAACACTAGCTGGTATTGCCAGAATTATCGTGTACCCCCTCTGACCAAGTATGTGCAATGCTGGCGCAAAATCAACATCCCCAGATATTAACATGATAGAGCTGGGGGGTCTGTTATCCATCGCAAACAAAAACATGTCGACCAAAATGGCCTTGTCTGCAGCATCCTTTCGGCCATTGGGAACATCAACGAGCTTGACACCAGTGCGCTGGAAACCCTCACGGACGCGGCGAGGGAAGCAATTGAAGTCGCCATATGCTGAGAAGGAAGTGACAGCACCAGTAGTTGATGGGTGGGAGCGAACAGCTAAGCGTATGTTAGACGCGACATCCTCAGGTCGTACATCATTTGGCACCGGGCAGTTCTCGATGTCCCAGAGGATGACGACCGGACCTTGGATTGGGTCCAGCTGGCACTGGCCTTGGTATGAACTTTGGGCCAGAAGATTTGGCACTGGGGTGCTGCGGGGCGGTTTGGAGGCTGGAGAGGGAGTGCAACTTAGAATGGTTTTGTCCTGGTATGACATTCTGAGAAGTTGCGGCTTGTAATCTGCAGATTTGTGTTATTGGAGGTTAATATTTTTTAAAGTAATAAGTGATGTAGCTCAGATTAATAATCAGAACAAGTATAACAAGCATGGCTCGAAGAGCTATTAAGGTCATGTGCATAACTCCTTGAAGGACAAGATTACAGATATACTCCTAGCAGTTCATGGTAAGAAAAAAATGAAGATTGCAAATTACGATACCATAAACTGGTTCAACATGTACCTTGTTGCTAATAATATTAGGGCAGATGTCACATTGAAGAACACACCGTACCAACTACATACTTTGTTGGTATGGATCAAGCAATGGTGGATAGTGAAATTAGGGAATTACGGAATTGTAGTGCTTGATAATCCAAGGTCTGCGGATGGGTTCTGAGTGAAATTTAAGTTCTCCCTCATTGTCTTTCATCAGAAAGACCAAATTTGTAATTATCGCTTTTGGAGGACTGTTATTCCCCTGGAGTTCAAGATTAATTTCCAAAGACTTGCACATTATCCAGACGTTTCAAGGAGAGTTGAGACAAGAAATTTTTAGGATAAGGTTAAGCAAGTATGTGCTACAACAAACAATCCAGAATTCTATAAAAAGAATGGACCTAACGGTAATTATGAAGAAAAGAACTTCGAGCCACTTCCAACTGCATCCTAATTATAAACCAGTTTCATAAAAAATTACTCTGATTGACTTGATAAAACGAAAACTAATTTTGCGAATTAACCGGTCCTTCTAGGTATATTACCAAATAAAGCCAAAAACAATATCAATTTAAGCAAATCTATTTAGAGCTTAATCCAGCTAATTTAGGGTCAAGTATGGCCAAATCCAATCCTATATTTCAGCTAACATTAAAATAAATTGGAAAAAAAAACAAACTGATTCGCGACTCGACCTATCCGATCTAGAGATAGAGATCTGCTTCGGTACTAGACTCTGCACCAGGTTGAGGAGTTCCCGAGATCGACGAAGAGATTTCGTCTCGTTTCTTTTATGCTTTTCCCCTTCGCTATCGTGCTAGGTCTCGAATCGCCTGTGAAGAGATGCTGCCTGATTGTTTCCGAAAGAGAACAGTCAAGAAATCCGAGCTCAAGTCAGTTCCTCTCCAATCTTGTACAGAAATGGAGAACCGACGTACAGAAAGTCCTGTCGAAAAAATTTCATATAGGGTCAAGGGCAGAACAATTTCGATATTTTCAATAATATTACTATTTATTTGTTTTTAATAATTATTAATAAAGTTCTAAACTTCTTAGTATTTTTAATATTCTTGTATTTATTTGCTTTTAATAATTATTAATAAATTTATTAATATTATCATTATTATTATAATCACCACTATTTTTATATTAAATTTTTTTACTAATTTTATTCATATTAATAATTTGTATTTATTTCTTTAACTTCTATTATTAATATATTGTATTACTATTAGAAAGTAATAATTTTGTTAATATTATCATTAGTATTACAATCATAAGTATTTATAACTATTATTATTCATATTATAATATTATTTACTAAATGTATCTGTATTAATAATTACTATTAATATTATTTTTTTATTTCTTAAACTTCTTAGTTTTATATTTAATTTTAAAACTTCTATTACTATTAAAATTACCTTTTTAAAAATAGTTCATTAGAGGCGCATGTATTACTTGCGGCCTATGTAACTGGGCTCCACCACTGAAAATCACTGCAAAAGTGCCTGAAAATCAAAGAAATAAAAGAATATATCACTTGCGCTCTTGGTCCTGTGTGAAAATTTTAGAATCTCTTTAACCTTATTTTTTGAAATTTTTCGATCCTTGACCCTCTATGAAAATTTTCCGTCCTGTCCGATTAAATCAACGACCAAAATAAAAAAACACTATTTAGTATGCTTATTTTATAAAATGTCATTACAAATTTTATTCAGAGAAAATTGATTATTTTCACTTCAAAGTTGAGAAATTAACAAAATGTCATTACAAATTTTAAAATTGATAAATTATCACTAAAATTCTGATAAACTATTTCACTATCATTGGCACCATATAAAATTAATTTAGAAATACATAACCAGAGGCGGATCCAGGATTTTTGTCAGGGTGGTTCAAAATAGTGCATATTTTTTAAAAAATTCAAAATTATAAGCATATTATTTTTAAAAAAAATTCAAATACATGACTAATTTCGCAAAGAAAAATTTCAGATTGGATCAACTGACCCACCTTCTTCTGTGTAGGTCCGCCTCTATAACCATCTAAATGTCCAAAATACCCGCGGCACAATCCTCCCCTCCCGCCTTCCTTCCTCTGCCTTCCTCCGCTTGACAACTCTTACCGCAATGCCCAAGCCACCACCCTGTACAGAAATAAACATGACTCTGACAAATTCTTCATATACTTTGAAAGCCTTGTTGATAGCAAACTCCACAAAATCCAATAATGATGGCATTAAGGTATATAAGTCTGGAGCAACTCCTTAAAGAATCATTTTATCAAGCATCTTTAGGGCATCACTAATCTTTCTCCGGATGCAGAAATCATGAATAAGAATATCGTAGGTATGCAAATCAGGAAGAACTTTGTTCGCAATCATTTCATCGAACAACTTGAAAGCACTATTTGTATCACCAAGGCTGCAGAGACCATGAAAAGAACGTTGTGTGTATACAAATCGGGATACAATCCACAAGAAGGCATTTCTTCGAACACCTTCAACGTTGTAATGTCCCCAATTTTTGCAATAGCCTTCGATGTTCGACTATTCTACTGATTATTCATTCTCGACTCTTGACCAAGTCGATAGTCAAAACTTGGATACCATACAAAAGAATTAAGGGAGTACGATGGTGATAGGAGAGAGGCCAATTATAACTCGCCAATGTCTTTATCATGATTTCTGATTTGTTCATTTGTTCATCAGTGGAAATCAGAATCAACGACTAGATAATATAATTCAAGACTCCGACAAAATGCACTCATAAATACAAGAAAGTCGAGTTTATCCACTTTCCAAAATGTGGAAGCTGCGCCGAAATCGATGAGACCAATCACCGCTGTTATGATAATTGCTGAGAGGATGACATGTGGTGTCAATGGTGTGTAATACAAGAGGAGCATGAGAAATAGCATAGGGTCCGTTTGGCACAACAAAATTTTGCCAGAATACCGGAATAATGAACTATTCCAGAATATCGAATGTGTCAAACAAATAATAGGAAAATAGAATAAAGAATGGAAACCCTCTTCCGGTATACCACCATTGGGTTGGTATATGAGAATAGACTGTTTCGCAAACTTCACAATAACTATTTAATTATTTTTTGGCCCAGAACTACCCTCAGCGATCATTTTTTAATAAAATCTCTCCTTTCTCTTTCTCCCACATTCCTCTTTCTTTCTCGTTTCTTCTGATTCTGTCTCGTCGCCGATCTCATCGAGCAAACAACCAATCACGTAAAATTGACTTCAAAATCAAGATCTCCTCTTCCTGCTGATTCGTCTGGCACCCAATTTAAACCACATCTGTTTCCTCTGGAGCAACCCTAGCTAGTTGAAAGGTGATCGATCTAGACTAGAGACGTAGCTCGGAGCAAAGGAGGGCGAGTTCTGCATCTTTTGAAGCTCCTTAGTCGAATCCATTGCCTAAAGTTTTCGAATTATATTATTAAATCGAGTGCTTGATCTTCTTGGTTAGTGTTTGAGTGCTCTCTGATTATGAACTTTTGTTTCATTAATTTTTTTTTCATTTTACTTAAATAACGTTACTGATTTGTGAACATTCATAGTTCATCTAAATTGAATATTTATTTACAGTTCTCGATTTATTAAGTATGCAGTTTTTTCATTCGCTGCTAAATTCATGTATTTTGTAAACAAATGGTATTTGATTATTGTGATGTTGCTACGATTTTGTTCTTGACTGAAATTGTTGTGACTGGTTCTTCAATCATTTTGTTGATACTGGCACAACTAAATTAGTTGACAGCATTTACTGGTTTGAGTTCATTGAAAAGTATGTACTTATGTGCTTTTGTTTTATTGAAAGATTTTCCATTTTTCCTTACAAACAAAGTTACTGGTTTGAGTCATCTTTCAATTAAATTGAATACTTCTTCACATGGATATGATGTTTCTGATCCTTACCTATCAAAGTGATACAATGGTCAAATTATGTAATTGTTGAATACTTCTTCACATGGATATTTTCACCTTTTGTTAGTTTAGAGCTTGTGAAGTGGATTAGTGATAATTGTTGGCTGATATTTTAAGCATACAACAATACTACAAATTATGTAATTGTTTTCATTTTTTTATGTATGAGTTAAGTACAAATGATTTGGTCTCAGTTTTCTATTTTGTTGTAATACTAGCAGCAGACCAGTTTTTCGCTTTGCTGGCAACAGACCAGTTTTTCGCTTTTTTTACTGCTAACAGACCAGTTTTACACCAGTTTTCTATTTTGCTGCTAACAGACCAGTTTTGCTGGCAACAGACCAGTTTGTAAGATGCACTAATTTGTCAGCCTACTTTGAGATGCATCTATTTGTTATTCGGTATACCGTATACAGAGATTAAAAAAACGCATGAGAGCTTTACACTTGTTAATTATTCGATGCACCTGTTAAATATCACGAACCCTCAAACATGCATAATATCCAAAATAAATAATAATTATCAGCAGTCCAATTGCAAATAATGATAAATTATATATGAGGATAGTTTCGACATTTCATCACATCTTGATTTTTTATATAATTTATCATTTGCTATTCCAACTAATTTTTTTGCCAAACAATATTTTAACTCCTCCGAATAATCAAGAATACATTCTTCTACATATTATTTTAAAATCACACTATTCTATTCTTATCACTCTTCTATCATTCTTCTAGCTCTATTTCTTGATTTGCCAAACGGTCCCTGTGATTAGCACAGTTGCTATTTGATGTTCTAGTATCATTAAACTTGACTTGAGCAAAATATACGAGAGACAAAAGAAGATATTAAGAAGTGTAAAAATGGAATTATAAAAAAATATTTGATTTTTCTTTCAAAATTCGAATTTAAGCCCCATAAATAGCATCAGCACTTCGATAATTACCATCTCCGGCTCATCTTTGATCAACCAATCAGTTTTATTTGTGCTAAATACCACTGAATACGAACAAGAGACTTACCGCGCCAAAGATTATATATCGTGTACAATCAATTTTCATCGGAGATGTTTGAAAATAATTGATATCGAGACTAATAGACGACTGTATATAAGAATTAGTATATTCAAATCTATATATCTAATTAATGAAGATCACTTGATAGTTGATACTGATTATTTTAACATTTGAAAATTTCAAATAAATTCAAAAAATGTATTTACATTTTATACATTCAACGCATTTAATTTTTTATTTAGTTTGAGTGTAATTTGACATTTCATTAAAAAAACAAAATTATATAAATTTATAGAGTAAAGTTATGGTGCTCCTAGGAGCACCAAGACCTCCCGTGCTCTTAATTCAAAAACGTTCTTAGACATCTTTAAATTTACGATTATCATGCTCAATAATTTTTTTATATCAAAATCTCTTAGGGGACAAATGTTTTATTTTTAGAGTTTTTGAAGACTTGTTTTGGATTTTTAAAAATGGCTCCAAAATAATAATAAAATAAGAAATTTGTATGCATAAAATCGGGTGATTTAAAAAAAATCATTACAAGTACTTTACAAAAAAAACTAAAAATAGAAAAATGTTATCCACGCAAGATTTTGATATAAAGAAATTATTCAGCATGATTAATCACAATTTAGAGATGTCTAAATATATTTTTGGGTTAAGAGCACAGAAGGCCCCGGTGCTCCCACGAGCACCATAACTTTACTCAAATTTATAACATTCCTTATTTAATTACTTATGAATTATGATGAAACATCAAATGATACTTAAACTACATGAAATTTAAAATACGATTAATTTATAAATTTAATAATATATTTATAATGTTTATGAACTTATTTTGAAATCAATATATTTATAAAATTGTCAAATGATATGCCCATATATTAACTAAAATGTGGATCGCGACGTTGCCGTGGCTCGGTTGTTTACTTGTTTTATTACTAATTATGATTTTACACAATTTCATATTAGGAGTTTCTATTTTTAAATCATTTGCAATTTTTTCTCCTTTTCTCGTGTACTCAAAATTACTCAACATGACTTTGGATCATTTTGGAAGCATTTTAGATGGCACCATCATCGTAGATATTATAATATTGATGCTTTTCCTCTTTGTTGATTTTAATTAATTATTAATATTCCATAAGATACACCATTTTGTTTGTAATACTATGCGATCTCATTTAAAATGTAAATGACAATATCATTTCGTAGATCAATCAATGAACGCAAGTGATAATGTAATTTTAAAAGTAGTATCATTATTTGGATCAATATTTTTTTTACAACATTGACCATCAAAAGAAGCAACCAATGCATTCACTCTTTTCTCAACAATAATATTTATAAACATAAATAAAAACTAGACATATGTGCTCGCGCTCCGCGCGAAAAAGTTAAATTTTAAACTTTCGTATTATAATAATAAAATTATAATAAACCATTTAATTAATATAAAAAAACAAAAAAACAATGGCAGAAAAAAAACTCAAAAGTTATGAACAGTGGCGGCCAATGAGACATGTGTATATTAAAAAATAAAACACTGTTCATTCATGAGGTATGCATCAATTGCCATGCGTCATGCGGCTTGCGTCATGCTTCATGCGTCTCACGTCATGCATCATGCATCATGGGTGATGCGACATGCGTCATGTGTCATGCGTCATGCGTCTAACGTCATGCGTCATGAATCATGCATCATGCGTCATGCATCTAACGTCTTGCGTCATGCTTCATACGTCTCACGCCATGCATCATGCATCATGGGTCATGCGACATGCGTCATGCGTCATGCATCACGCGTCATGCGTCACGCTCCATGTGTCATGCGTCATGCATCTAACGTCTTGCGTCATGCGTCATGCGTATTCTACCGTCACGAGTCATGCATCATGCATCATGCGTCATGCGTCATGCGTCATGCGTCATGCGTCATGCGTCATTCCTCTAACGTCTTGCGACTTGCAGCGTAATGCGTAATGTATTGTCATGCGTCATGCGCCACGCGTCATGCGACATGCGTCTTGTGTCATGCATCTTGCGTCTTGCGTCATGCATCTTGCGTCTTGCGTCATTTCTCATGCGTCATGCACCATGCGTCATTCCTCTAACGTCATGGGACTTGCGTCATTCGACATGTGTCATGCTTCATGCGTCATGCGTCATGCGTCATGCGTCATGCGTCATGCGTCATGCGTCATGCGTCATGCGTCATGCGTCATGCGTCATGCGTCATGCGTCATGCGTCATGCGTCATGCGTCATGCGTCATGCGTCATGCGTCATGCGTCATGCGTCATGCGTCATGCGTCACGCGTCATGCGCCATACGTCATGCATCTAACGTCATGTGTCATGCGTCATGCGTCATGCGTCACGCGTCATGCGCCATACGTCATGCATCTAACGTCATGTGTCATACATCACGCATCACGCATCTTGCATCTTGCGTCATCCGGCTTGCGTCGTGTGTCATGCGTCATGTGTCTTGCGTCATGCGTCATGCGTCTTGCGTCATGCGTCATGCGTCTTGCGTCATGCGTCATGCGTCTTGCGTCATGCGTCATGCGTCATTCCTCTAACGTCATGCGACTTGCAGCGTCATGCGTCATGTGTAATGTATCGCCATGCGTCGTGCACCATCAGGCGTCACGCGTCATGCGTCATTCATCATTCGTCTTGCGTCATACACCATGCGTCATGTGTTTCATGTCATGCGGCTTGCGACATGCGTCATGCGTCTAATGTCATGTGTCATGCATCATGCATCATGCATCATGCGTCATGCGTCTTGCGTCTTGCGTCTTGTGTCATCCTACTTGCATCATGCGTCTAACGTCATGCGTCATTTGACATGCGTAATGTGTCATGCGTCATGCGACATGCGTCATTCGTCATGCGTCATTCGACATGCGTAATGTGTCATGCGTCATGCGTCAATCGCCATGCGTCATGCGTCATGCGTCATGTGTCTAACGGCATGCGATGAACAATGAAAAGTGATGAACAGTTAAAACAGTGGAAACGATGAAAGAAATATTTTCATGACGCATGCGTCTTGCGTCATGAGTCATGCATTTTGCGTTATGCGTCATGTGTCATTCCTCTAACGTCTTGCGACTTGCAGCGTCATGCGTAATGTACCGTCATGCGTCATGTGTCATACGACATGCGTCATGAGTCATGCGTCTTGCATCATGTGTTATTCCTCTAACGTCATGCGACTTGCAGCGGCGCCATGTTGCGCCATTAGTGTATTAGATTAGCTTAGATATTACAATAATAAAATTATAATAAACCATTTAAATAATAAAAAAACAACAGCAAAAAAAATCCGGAAAAAGCTACAATGATTTACTGTAGCGGTGAACATTAACAGAAAATAGTAAAGAAATAGGAAAAAGCTTGGAAAAGTTACAGTGGTTTTATTGTAGCGATGAACAGTGAAAACACTGTTCGTTCCATTTTGGAAATAGTATATTAGATTAGATGTCCATGGGTAGCGGCATGAGAAAGGAAAACATTGAGGTAGATTCTGCCATGGATTGTAGAAAAAATTGAGCGTACAATTTTCAAAATTCGATGGTCAAGACAAATTTTAAATTCGCATCTAATTTTAGTTTTCTTCAGTGAATCTGAGAAGACCATCCGAATAAAATAGATTGATGCTGAATCGTTGAAAGCCACTATCCACGACAGCAGCACTAAAAAAATTAAATAACAAACAAAAAATAAATGCTTTGATATAGCGTAGGCGCGTAGCTATGGATTAGGGTGCCAAACGAAATAAAAAATTCGCCACTAAAATAAATGATATTATTTTTTATTTTTTTATTGTAAATGTGCTCAGAGTTGAGACATCAGCCTCTATAGAGGGAACGGGATCTGCTGCTCGTAAATTCCTGTTTGTTTCCCTGCTTGTTTCGATCTGAACCGTTCAAAACTCATCTAACGGTCAAAGCATCTGCTCCTGAATCAAATCACAGCCGTCCATAACGGTCGGACGGTCGGATCGAGACAAGCAGAGAAACAAACACGATTTTTACGAGCACCAGATTCGGACTCTCTATAGAGAGGCAAATTACAACTAGTTCACTACAGAAGGCATGTACTTAAAAATAAAAAACTTGATATCTAGCTACTCCAAGCTATGTATCTAAAACCTTTCTTCTGGTATCATAAAAAATTCAGCAGCAATCTCTACTTAATATAAGTCGCTTACAAAACATTACAGAAACTCATTGCTACATATTATTAATTGCATGATAGTTAAGCTAAGCCTAATATTATATTTTTAAAGCAGATCTTCATCTGTACTTGTATCTTCCTCTTGTTTCCTGGTGTATCTTGAGTCAGGGGCCGGACTAGAACACCGAGTTAGGGGATGCCGATTTGGAGTTAGGGGTCCCGATTTGCAAATATAGTCTAATTTAAATGTTATAAAAATGTCAAAATTTACTTTTAATCAAATTATACAAATTTTTAATAAATATTTTAACTAAAAATCTTACTGTTTAATTAAATTTAATTAAAAAATTAAATAAGTGTACAAACTTTTTCGGACCAAAGAGGGGCCAGGGCCCACCCTGACCCCCGCACTGATTCTGCCCCTGTCTTGAGTGTTATCTAAATCAACCACTGATCTTGCTTGATTATTGAAGAGGTGAGCCACTTTGCTTGGGCCACCTGTTCAATAATAAATTAAGCATAATTGAGCCATAAATTACTGATAATATTTTGATTTGAGCATTTTGAAAGATTATATTATTCCTATCATTCCATGTAACACTAATAAAGGCAGCTATTATAATTCCCCACTGTTGTAAGTCACTTGCATTTAACCGTGTAAAAGAATAATTCCATAAACTGTCCAAAGAAGTGAAATCAAAATTGTTACTTTTTGTTATGTGATATTGAATTTTTTTTTGCCTAAAATTACAATTAATTGTAGAAATAAATGTTGGATATTTTCAATTTGTCCACAAAATACACAATGAATATCACCAGAGCATCATCTCTTAAGCAAATTATCTTTTGTTAATATTTTATTATTTATGATATTACTTCATAAACCCAAGTATGCATGCTAACGTAAAAATTAATTTAAATATATATTGAATTTCCAAATTTTGTCATTTTTTAAAACCCGTTATTATTTATTATGAACAGTTTTTTGATGACTTGATTGTTTTATTCATTCTGGCATCATTGATTATTATTTTAAAGGTACTAATTTTTTCATTAACTATTTCCCCTACTATTTTGGTCGGTTCAATGGTGTTTCTTTTTGTTATGTTGAGTTAATGGCAAGTGGAGGTTATCTTGACCAAAGAAAATTTATGTGGATAAAATTGAAAATAACATAAAATTAATAGTTTAATTCTTACCCCCAGAAATTATAGAATAGCTGCAAAGATTTATTCTCTGACGTCATCTTTTTTTCATACATCTTATTTGCACCATAAAAGACTAATATGCCACTTTTTGGTGCTTGACATGAACTATTATGCAATAAAATAAACAAAAAATGCACAATATTCCATATGAGATAACTCTTGACAAATGCATCCCTCTTTATGTAATGATTTTCAAGTCTCATTCGGTTGGAGCTAATTTACGGCAATGAATGATATATTAAATCAACATACCTGTCACTACAGAAAAATACACTATTTACATCTACCAGTGCAGATGCAATAAACGTTTTTTACATATCCAAGAGGAACAATTAATATTATGAACTAAAAGACTATAATATTATCCTACACCAATTATTTCAAACTTAAAGAATTTATGGAGATTTTTTTTAAATATAAAGGACAAAACATAAAGTAATTTTTATAAAAAAAATGCATTATAAAGACACGATATTACAAAATTATGCAAGTATTTTAAAATGTTCAGAAAATTTGCAAAAGTGAAAATCACATGAGAACAGTCGTGCTATTTTGCTAACCTACCCACATAAGAGTACCTTCAGAATCATGTTTTTGAAGATCCATAAAACCAACAATTTAAACATATGAAAATCATTAAATCAGCAAAGATATAGCAACCTTACATGCATTTTGTCAAACACTTAGTAATTAGTATGCATATTTTGTTACACAAATGCTACCACCTTTTGCACCAAATCAATTATATTTTCTATTCATATGTGCTTTCTTCTCTGACGCAGAAAACCTGAGAGAAAATAAATTAAGAAACCTTCAACGTGAATAAGTCACCTTAAAGTATCATGCTATTGGGAACGAAATCCTCTGCACCTTTTTACAGATGCAGAGAGCACCTATATAGATCACTCGATTAAATTGGATCTGATTTTATAATACAAAGCCTTCTTAGTTATATAGTTGACGGTCAGCAGTTCAGATCTAATTCAAAAGTTCAGATTTTATGAACGCAGATAACACCCCTAAAAACTAGTGCATAGAATACTCTATTGATACTGATAGAAGAAATTCTAAAGAAAAAAACATTCTCATTATTAAAACACACACAAAAAAACATGTCAAAATGGCATATCTTGTAAATTTCATGCCAATAAATAATAGTAAAAACACGTGTAATTTAAAATAAGGCAATTACCGTCTATCAATATTGTTAACTATGACATAATTTAATTAAAATAGAAAAGGAAGGCAATTAAGAAGGGCCATGGTGGTATTAAGAAAAAAAACAATTAGTTATGCACTTATGCTCTCAAAACTAGAATTGTTGTCAAAATGTTCTCTTACCTCCAGCATACTTTGTTCCAAATTCTTCTTATTTAATAAATATTGCATGCATATATTTAACCACGGAAACAACAAACGATAAATTGAAATCGCAAAAATTAATCAGGTCACAATTAAATACATAAGACGTGAAATTCAAAATTTCAAATTTATATATGCTTGAATCATGTCAGATAAGAGAACCGGTACATATATATCAGCATTGCTGGCATCACCAAAACATATACAGATAGTACCACATTGTAATAAAAAAAGAAAGAAAAAGAGAGACTGTAGAACTCAAAATGAAACACCCGAATTTGTATTTGATTTGACAAAGTGCATTACATAATAGGAAAGACTTCTTCATATCATGCTAAATTTGTAAAATTTGATTGACACAGTGCATTATTTGTTCCTTGAGTAAATCATTTAACATGACCACTTACCACTAACCATGTAACTTCAAGCTTAATTACTTTGTTCTTGTTCCTTTCAATAGAAACCACATCTAATGCCGATAATAAGTCAGAAATTGTATACATTTTCTTTATTATCGCTGAAACAAAATATACAGGCAGAAATTGTATGCGAAACAGTAAACAGTGTTGTTCTGAAACAGAATGCAACCCAGTACCCTCGACTAGCCGACTCCTCATCACTCATCAGTGCTGACTTCATCTTCGGCATCCTCGTCCTCATCTTCGTCTTTGACCACCTCTTAACTGTTTCTTCCTCTTAGACCATTATAAAGTAACAATATAAATCATGCAACTTCAGTTGCATCAGAATTAAAGAAACAAAATTTAATTTAAACTCAAAATTTGACCAACTCATACCTTTACTTCATATTAGCAGTGCACATACTTGAATGCCTGTAAGAGCATGTACTGACCCTCTACAGTATCTGTATATATATGAAATATTAAATGCAATTGTTGTTAAGGACCTGTTAAATCTGCTTTGAATATTTGTTTTTTTTCTTCCATCAATTAATAGATTATAAGGCAATTTACCATTGACCCTATTAAAGTATCTGGCAGTGACCATGAGTTCCATAATATAATTGACAAGTGCAAATTACATTTAAAGTTTGCAAACACCAGCTTATCAAAGATTTAAAATGACTGTCATACCTTTGCTTTAGTTACAAGTCCATTGGCCTAGTGCAAGAGCTCAAGGCTATTGTACTCATCAATAGAAACAACTTTAGATGAATATCTAATTGTGTCCATCGGTAGCTCTTTTGCCAATGTTTCTAATTTAGTTCCAGTGTTCTTAAATTTAATTCATCAACTCGAATTCAACATCTCGTCTCACCGCAAAAGCATCTTTCAAGCAGAACTACACTAATGCAAGCAGACCACTCTAATTTTCATGTTTGAAATGTTCAGGTGAAGAAAAAAAAAACAATCATATTGCTTACCTTTTGCCTTCAATTTCTTCTAGCTTCGCTGCTCCTAAAGTGGCACTCGAGATGGCGATAACACTTTAAACCTACAAAATTTAATATGAACTTGAATGTTTTAGCAACTTTAACATACAGTTTCAATTGTAAGAAAACCTTAAAAAATAGATTAAACCAATGATTATCCGAGAGGCAAAATTTGTGGCAGGTGATGGGTGCATAAGGTTGCTTATCCATAGAACTGAAATTGAACTTATCCGAGAAAGTAAGAAAAATCATTAACCTAAACTAAAGAAAAGAAGATAACCATTTATGAGCAGGAGTAGGTGCACAACTTGACAACAAAATTACCTCATCCCTCACTACTTGATCTCTAGATTGTAGGTCCCCTCCTCTGTCTCCTTCGAATCTCGTGAGTAATCGTCGACTAGGTTAGTTTCCATCCGTCCCATCACCTGAGCTCTCTTTTTTTCCCGATTTCAAAACCCTAAATTTCAACAGGTAGCCATGGAAGCTAACCAGAAATTTGGATGTTCCTTCATTTCTCCATCCCCTAATAGTGGTGATATGATTCCCTCTTTACTATGTTTTTATATGAATTATTCAAGTGATAGAATTTGAATCCCGTCACAGTGACAGAAATTGAAATTGTTGTTTTTTTTATTTAAGCTATTCTTGTTATTTACTGATTGTACTTTGGTCCTCTTTCTGCTTGCCATTTCAGTACAAAATTGAATCAAAATTAGAAATTTCTGTCTAAATGTCACAATGGCTTCCGGATAGTTCCACACCACAACAAATATCAGATGCTTCACGGCATTTCATCCATCGCGCTCTTATTATATACTAACATCTTCTTCAATCTCACCATCACCAAACAACAACAACAACAACAAAGCCTTCTGTCTAAACAAGTTGGATAGGCTAGAAATGAAATTCATATTGAATTTCATTTTCATAAAATTGACTGAATTTTTACATTGGCTCGCCAAGCCTACAATCCTCCTCCTTTTCGGACTTGAAACCACAACACTCCTCCTTTCCGGACTTTGGGACCAACTATGTAAAACATAGACGGAGTTAATTTGCTGATTGACTATATGTTCTGTATTTCATAGTTGTTAACAAAATTCAAGCACAATGAAAATAAAGATCCAGATTTTGTCTTCAATAACATCAATATTTTTTCTTAATCACAGGCTATTATTCTATTAAGCATAATAACAATCCTGAATAACCAAATTTTGCAAGGTTTAGCCATCAATTTATCATCGTTGTAAAAGAATCCCCCAAATTAAGTCACAATATATAGAGGATGGTAGTATGATAAATATAGACTGACTTTAAGGAAATATTTATCACTTGAAATGGAAATGAATACACAAGCATGCCTATTTGTCTTCACAAAAAAGGAACCAACATCAGTAACATAGTTAATGCAACCACCTCCAATTGAACTGATTCTGGTAATTTCTGAGGCCTTCAGTGAGAAACTACTCACGTACAGGGTCTTCACTTAAAGATGCCATAACTGAGAATCCACCATCACAAATACTAAATATAAAATAAATAATTATGAACTTACATCTTGAGAAAACTCTCTCCCTTGAGCAAGTTATATTATATGTTAAATAATATTACATT
This sequence comes from Eleocharis quinqueflora, assembly GCA_964058865.1. Taxonomy (NCBI): domain Eukaryota; kingdom Viridiplantae; phylum Streptophyta; class Magnoliopsida; order Poales; family Cyperaceae; genus Eleocharis; species Eleocharis quinqueflora. The sequence continues at coordinate 19,797 of CAXKVX010002181.1, forward strand.
CACCCGGGTCTCTTGGTAGCTCTTGATGCACCACAAGTTTAAACCTTTCAATCCGTTCATTGTACTCATCGCCAGCGTCGAAGCCTGGAGAGGAACCTGCTTCATCATCTACCTCCTCATCAGATGAACAGCCAGGTTTGTCTTCGCAGAAAGGGGTACGAATGCACCCCACCTTATGTTCTTGCTTCAAAATAGTTGGTGTGCTTGCACATTTTTTCAAATTTTCAGCATCACAGTTGTTTCTAAGGCAGAGTGTTTTCTCCTGACCTTCACCAACAACTATAAACGCATCATTCATTTTACTGAACAGACGGACCAGCTTGGCCGCACCATATTCAGCCAAATATAAATGCCTCCCATAAAGCTTGAGATACTCTGGTGAAACCTTGACTAGAGGTAAAGTCCCACCTGACTTCTCAAGTAGCATAACCATCTGTTCTTTAAGGCGATAAATATCTCCAGGCTTGGCCCACCATTTATCTTGGTCCATGCTAACCAAGTCTTGACAAGCACCTTCCATCATGCCTACCTGTGAACTCTGAGGTTGGGTGGAACAATTATCATAATGCCCTTCTGAGATATTCTGTGCGGGTTGGCCAAAAAGCTCACTTGGTAGCTCTTGATGCACCTCAAGTTTAAACCTTTCAATCCCTCCGTTATACTCATCGCCAGCATCGAAGCCTGGCGAGGAACCTGCTTCATCATCTACCTCCTCATCAGATGAACATCCAGGTTTGTCTTCGCGGAAAGGGGTACTAATGCAGCTCACCTTATTTTCTTGCTTCAAAATAATTGGCGTGCTTGTGCATTTTTTCAAATTTTCAGCATCACAGTTGTTTCTAAGGCAGAGTGTTTTCTCCTGACCTTCACCAACAACTATAAACGCATCATTCATTTTACTGAACAGACGGACCAGCTTGGCCGCACCATATTCAGCCAAATATAAATGCCTCCCATAAAGCTTGAGATACTCTGGTGAAACCTTGACTAGAGGTAAAGTCCCACCTGACTTCTCAAGTAGCATAGCCATCTGTTCTTTAAGGCGATAAATATCTCCAGGCTTGGCCCACCATTTATCTTGGTCCATGCTAACCAAGTCTTGACAAGCACCTTCCATCATGCCTACCTGTGAACTCTGAGGTTGGGTGGAACAATTATCATAATGCCCTTCTGAGATATTCTGTGCGGGTTGGCCAAAAAGCTCACTTGGTAGCTCTTGATGCACCTCAAGTTTAAACCTTTCAATCCCTCCGTTATACTCATCGCCAGCATCGAAGCCTGGCGAGGAACCTGCTTCATCATCTACCTCCTCATCAGATGAACATCCAGGTTTGTCTTCGCGGAAAGGGGTACTAATGCAGCTCACCTTATTTTCTTGCTTCAAAATAATTGGCGTGCTTGTGCATTTTTTCAAATTTTCAGCATCACAGTTGTTTCTAAGGCAGAGTGTTTTCTCCTGACCTTCACCAATTACTATAAACGCATCATCCATTCTACTGAACAGATGGACCAGCTTGACCGCACCATATTCAGCTAAATATAAATGCCTCCCATAAAGCTTGAGATACTCTTGTGAAACCTTGGCTAGAGGTAAAGTCCCACCTGACTTCTCAAGTAGCATAACCATCTGTTCTTTAAGGCGATAAACATCTCCAGGCTTGACCCACCATTTATCTTGGTCCATACTAATCGGGTCTTGACAAGCACCTTCCATCATGCCCACCTGTGAACTCTGAGGTTGGGTGGAACAATTATCATAATGCCCTTCTGAGATATTCTGTGCGGGTTGGCCAAAAAGCTCACTTGGTAGCTCTTGATGCAACTCAAGTTTAAACCTTTCAACCCCTTCTATATACTCATGGCCAGCGTCGAAGCCTGGCGAGGAACCTGCTTCATCATCTACATCCTCATCAGATGAACAGCCAGGTTTGTCTTCGCGGAAAGGAGTACTAATGCAGTTCACCTTATGTTCTTGCTTCAAAATAATTGGTGCGCTTGCACATTTTTTCAAATTTTCAGCATCACAGTTGTTTCTAAGGCAGAGTGTTTTCTCCTGACCTTCACCAACAACTATAAACGCATCATTCATTTTACCGAACAGACGGACCAGCTTGGTCGCACCATATTCAGCCAAACATAAATGCCTCCCATAAAGCTTGAGATACTCTGGTGAAACCTTGACTAGAGGTAAAGTCCCACCTGACTTCTCAAGTAGCATAACCATCTGTTCTTTAAGGCGATAAATATCTCCAGGCTTGACCCACCATTTATCTTGGTCCATGCTAATCAGGTCTTGACAAGCACGTTCCATCATGCCCACCTGTGAACTCTGAGGTTGGGTGGAACAATTATCATAATGTCCTTCTGAGATATTCTGTGTGGGTTGGCTAGAAAACTCTCTTGCCAGCACCTGATTCGCCCTAGAACTATTGCCTCTAAGAACAATGGTCGCCTCCTCATTTTGCACATCAAAACGGTCATCAAAACTTGATTTACTAAAGTGACTGGATGGTTCAGGTATCCACACTTGTACAGGCTCTAGCACAGGCGATACAGACACTGATATCGGCGCCATGCCTTGTGATGTCAAATTCTTTGGGGGAACCAGACCGGTTCCCCGGGCAATGCATGGCCAGTCCCACACAAACCTCCCAGCTTTACACAAAGCACTTGAGACTGCAACACTACTTGGTATTGCCAGAATTATATTATACCCCCTCTGACCAAGTATGTGCAATGCTGGCGCAAAATCAACATCCCCAGATATTAATATGATAGAGCTGGGGGGTCTGTGATCCAACGCAAACAAAAACATGTCGACCAAAATGGCCTTGTCAGCAGCATCCTTCCGTCCGTTGGGAACATCAACGAGCTTGACGCCAGTGCGCTGGAAGCCCTCGCGGAGGCGACGAGGGAAGCAATTGAAGTCGCCATGTGCTGAGAAGGAAGTGACAGCGCCAGTAATTGACGGGTGGGCGCGAACAGCTAAGCGTATGTTGGACGCAACATCCTCAGGTCGTACATCATTTGGCACCGGGCAGTTCTCAATGTCCCAGAGGATGGTGATCGGACCTTGGATTGAGTCCATCTGGCCTTAGCCTTGGTCTGAACTTTGGGGCAAAAGATTTGGCACTGAGATGCTGCAGGGGTTTGGAGGAGGCCGAAGAGAGTTCAACCTAGAATGGTTTTGTTCTTGTATGACATTTAGAGAAATTGCGGCTTGTAATCTGTAGATTTGTTTTAATTGGAGGTTAATAATTTCTTAAAGTAATAAGTGAACTCAATGTACCAACTACATACTTTGTTGGTGTGGATCAAGTAATGGTGCATAGTGAAATTAGGGAACAATAGTCCTTGATTATCCAAGCCCGTGGATGGGTTCTGAGTGAAATTTATGAAGCTTTCCCTCTCTTTGATAAGAATGAACAGATTTGTAATTTTATGCCTTTGGATGACAGTTATTCCAATGGAGTTTAAGTTTAATTTCCAAAGAATTGCACACTATCCAGATATTTTCAAGGAGAGTTAAGAAAATAAAAGAAATGGCAAGAATTTTGGGATAAGGTTAAGCAAATATGTGCTAAAACAAATAATCCAAAATTTTATAAAAAGAATGGACATATCGGTAATTATAAAGAAAAGAACTTTGAGCCGCTTCTAACTGCATCATAATTATAAACCAGTTTCACAGAAATAGCCTAATTTTACTCTGAACGACTTAATGAAACGCAAAACTAATTTTGCTAATTTAGTTTAGCCATATTACCGAATAAAGCCCAAAACAATATCAATTCAAGAAAATATATTTAGAGATCAATCCAGCTAATTTAGGGTTAAGTACGGCCCGATCTTATACTTAAGCTAACATTAAAATAAATTGGAAAAAGATAGACTCTGCACCAGCCACCAGGTTGAGGTTGGAGTTCCTCAGATGGAGGAAGAGGTTTCCTTTCGTTTCCTTTATGCTTTTCCCCTTAGCAATCGCGCATGGTCGAATCGCCTGAGAGGAGAGCAGGCACACCGCACACCGCACACCGCAAGTGGACCTTTTTTTGTCCACTGACAGGGAAACGAGATCACCTGCTGCCGCGCGGTAGGTGACGCGCAGAGAAAATGGAGCCTTCGATTAAATTTTGATTTGCATTGTAGTTTTAATTAAATTTTATAAAATCCAGCACTGCCGACTGCAGTTTATTTTGGACGGCGGAACAATGCAGCGCAAAAAAATCTGAGCCGTCCTTAATATTGCGCGGTAGAGAGAGAGAACGCAACCGACAGTTATATCAATCACTGGATTGACTACCTTACTTCACTCGATATACTTCTCTTCTAATATTTTTGCCAAATTATATTGTAGGTCCAATTTATTCTAATTTTTAAGGATCTGTATCTGCTGCTCTTATTGAAGCAAGAGGAGGATTCTGCTTTTTTCGATTTTGACCGCTCAATTTTGATCGAATCGCTCATAGATGGAAATCAAGGGGCTGTATATTTTAAAATTTTAGATCTGAAATTTGAACGATTCAGATCAGAAGAGCAGGATCCTGCTCTTGCTCAATAAGAGCAACAGATATGATTCCAATTTTTAAGGGGAGCTAATACAGTGATATCACTGTAGACGGTCGGTTCGATTTAATTTGTATATTAGTATAGTTATTATAGACATTATTTTTATTATGATGTACATTATTTTTGTTATTATATACATTATTGTATCGTCATGTCGATACCAATTATTTAGAGCATGGCTAAAATAATATGCATAGTACATCCAATTTCGTACTATGCGGTAATTTATATTTAATTTGGTCATTAAATTGATATTTAAGTTGCTCAATAAATTCTTCATATCAAAATCTTATAGGAATAAAATTTTGTAATTTTTAGAGTTTTCTTGTTATTTTTTAAATATTTTTTAAAAACAGTCCAAAAATGACACTTTTGTAGTATTAAATCTGGACTGTTTTTAAAAAATATTTAAAAAAATAGCAAGAAAGCTCTAAAAATCACGAAATTTGATTTCCTACAATATTTTCATATAAAGAATTTATTGAGCAACTTAAATCTCAATTTATTGACCTATATATATATATGCATAGTACGAAATCGGGTGTACTATGCATATTATTTTAGCCATGCTCAATTATTTATATTTATTTACAATTATTTTCGTAACGTGCATAATAGTTCAAATAACATACATAATAGTTCAAATAATGCACATAATAACAATCAGATGTATAATAACAAAAGCAATATTCATAATAACAAAAAAAAAATCATAACAACAAAAACAATACGTAATAGTTTTATAACGTGCATAACATTTCAAATAACTAGCATAATAATTCAAATAATGTACATAAGAACAATTAGATGCACAATAACAAAAGCAATTTGTATAACAACAACAACAATGTGCAAATTGAATGCAACGGGATTCGTCCATTGAATCCAGTCGAGCGTTTTTTGTCGAGCGTTCAGTAAATTAGATGCATAATAACAAAAATAATGTGCATAATAATAAAAATAATATGCATAATAACTACAACAATGTACAAATTGAACTCAACTGAAGGCGTTCATTGATATCAATGACGGTGCCAATTATGATATCGCCGAAATATTTTTCATTTTCAAAATATGTGGTGCTATTTTTAATGCAGAAATTTCAATTTTAAGAGCATACAGAATTTTTTACACTTTATATCACTTTTGTTCTCCTTAATTAGCTTTTTTCTTTAACGAAATCTTACTGTTTTCAATGCATTTGACGCGTTTTATTGGCATGTTTGAAAATATGAAATTTATTGTGATTGTAGTCATTCCAAATCAGATCAGAATTATATGTCTGACTTATGATAGCATTCCGGGCATAGTCAGAATTTTTTGTCAGATGGATTCATAATTTTTTTTTCAAATATATGTATGAAATTTCAAATTGAAAAAAAACGCTGAAAACATCCCAAAATTTTTTTAAACGTTGCCAGACATTTTTATCCTGTAAATTGATGAATTTCAAATATTAAAACTGCTTATAAAAAGTCCAAAAATTTTGGAAAACGTTTTGAAACTTTTTTACTAATTTTTTTAAAATGTTTTGAAACGTCTAAAACAGTTTCTTCAGTTTTTAAAACATTATATAATATAATAATAATAATTTCAAAAGAAAGTTACGGGTTTTGAGATTCATTGCATGAGGACGATAACAATTAGACTTTGTGAGAGAGAGCGCAAGATCTTGTAGTAGTTAAAATTTCTTAAGTTGTAATTTGATATGCGTCGTCGAAAACTTGTTTTATGTTATGTACTCATGATGTTTTGTATGCATGTTCTTAGATTACTTTTATACTTTTTGTACATCATTTATGATTTGTCTATTGCATTTATATCTTGCCATATTTCTTGATAATTGTTTTCTTATTTTTGAAGTTTAAAATTCTAATTGAAAATGATAATATATGCTTTATTTGTAAATCTTATATCATTAAGGGAGAGCAAATTTAAAACTTGACTTGCTTATAAACATGTGCTAAAACTCAGAAAAAGTTTGTGTAATTGAGCTTTTTGTCATACTTTGCAAAAAGAGGGAGAAATATTATGATGTGCATCATATGTTATGCACATCACATGTGGTTTTGCAAATTTTCAAAAGGAGAAGTTTGTTGGATTAAACTCATCTCTTGTTTGACAATTTGCAAAACAAATCACTGTTGGGATTATTTCAATTGAGTTGGTGCAATTCAATTAGGGTATGAATCACATAAACCATTTCCTAATCCAACACAGTTGCAATTCAATTCAATTAACGTAACTGTTGCGACATAAATGAGAAATCAAGAGTTGCGAAAGCTTTATTAATTTCCTTCTCCTTTTCGTTGTCTCCGGTCTCTAATCCAAGCAACGTCGGAGATGTCTTGAGACTCGAGGAAGCGCCTTGTCACGTGTGATTCCCGACGGATCCTTCCAAACGTCTCGGGGGTGCTATCCTTTCTTTGATGGTCACGAAATTCTCAACAAAGTAAACACTCTTAATGGAGAAGAATGTGGTAGTTATGCACAACACATGTGCCCTAATCACAGAAATAACTGATCTCTCGTTACCCCCTAACGTTTGGAGACCCGGGACCTTTTATAGGGGTCAGAGTGTATCTTGGAAAGATGCCGAATTAATTATCAAATATTCATAAAATATTTGTAATTATATTCTCTCCAATTCATTTCCAAATCCTAGTATTTAGTTCTGCAAATACATCCACGAATTTGGTACAAAATATATTTTATTCAATCAAAAAGATAACGGGTGATCTAGGCATTCAAAACATGCCTTACAGAAGGTCTCTTGCGGCCGCAATGAATTTCTTTGCGACCGTAATAGACTTGGCAACTCCACACTTGGCAACTTTCTGCCAAGTGTCTTGCGACCGCAATAAATCATGCCAAAATGGTAGATTTGTTGCCTTATCTTCCCCTACTGTATTGCGGCCGCAATGAATCTTATTGCGACCGCAATAGATCACGTTTTGTGTTGTTTTGATTGGGCTTTGATCCAAAACAAGTTGGGTTTGGCCCAAACAATATTTCTGACTTTACACTAAGACTCATATATACATTAATTGATCATAATCAGTCCATCAATAATTATAATCAATTTGGATAAGTTCTATATGCATTCGTGTCCAAAATCTTGGTGAAATACGTATAATGCCTTGTATATTAATTAATCACATTTAGCGACATTTCCAACTGATACTCCTTGTAACATTAGTGACAGTACGTGACATGTTTGTAATCATATAACACGTAGTCCAACTTAATTTATTGGAATTAACGTCTTAATTCCAACAATCACTACTAACATTGCATAATTGAGTTTTGTTGAGATGTATGTTAAAAGATGTACAACATAATGCTGCAAAGGTTCAAACATGCTTAACACGGGTCAAGACATGCTCAAGATATCAAGAGCAAGCTTAGATGACACTAACAGAGCAAAGCGTTATCCTAATGCTTCCCAAACCCATCACAACGGGTGTACAACCCGTCATAACGGGTGCCCAACCTATCACAACAGGTTAGAAGGAGAAGAGCTGAATAGAGAATGGAAATTTTAATAGTTTTTATTAATACCTTGTATTTTCAATATAAATAATTATCTAATGATATTTAAAAAACAATCAAATTTATTTTTCTATTTTTAACATTTATTTTTGTCTAAATAGAAATATATTAGTAAAATTGTCAAATAATTGTTGACATAAGATTTCTTTTTCTAGAAATAATTCAATCTGATTTCGTTCGATCTGACCCGACGCTAAAAAAAGACTGAAATGTCTAACTAGAAACCCGAGCTCGATTTCGCTCAACATGATCCATGACTAGAAAGTTGTTGGTACTTAACAACGCGATCTTGGATGATCCAACCCTTGACTCGAAAGTCGTTGGTACTTGATGATATGATGCATGACCATGTCTTGACCATCTCGATCCGTGACCCGAAAGTTATAAACACGTTACTATTATTTTGTAAGAAGGTTCCAATAAGGCCTAAAAAAAGACTGCGAAAGCGTTTAACAATTCTAGTATAACATTTGGACATCAATCACTTAACTAAGTCAAGCAAGCAAGTAATAGAGCAATTTCAACAAATCAAACAAGTATGCAAAAGTATAGTGAAAGAGGGAGTAAGAGCAATAGAGCAAGAGTACACACCATGTAACATGGTTCGGCTTATCAACAAAGCCTACATCCATAGGACCCCCAAATCCAAAATACCTGCCAAGATCCAGTAAAATTAATATTTTACAATAAGGGAGCCTATCCTAAAGGCTACAATCCTTTGCAAGGGACTACGCTGCTCTACAAAGGTCTAATGGTCTTAATTGACAACACAATCAAAGAAAATGATGGACTACTTAACAACACAAGGTAGTGCACCAAACTAAAACAAACTCAAAATGCTCTCACGAATAGACAATTAAATAATTAGCTATCCTAGACACTTTCAAGGTGTGGATGCTGAAGGAGAATGCTAATGTGCTCTTTCTAGTGCTCAATTAAGTGCTTGTATACTTGGAGAGGCCTTTCCTAATCCTTATGGTTCGTATGTCCCAAGTATATATAAATTGAGCACTTCTTGGAGTCTTGAAATCTTGATCAGGTCTAGCTTCTGTTACAGAAACTTGTAACCTGTTAGTCTGTTACATAATTAATCCATTATGATGGATTGGCGCCTTTTCAGTTTTGTCCTTGTTTGCATCTCTGGCTGACTTCTGGATCCTTCTTGACTGTAACCCGTTGTGTCGGGCGAGGAACCCATTGTGACAGGTTGGGAAATCTGTTATAACGGGTCTGGCTTATGTTATAGTAAAGCATGGCTCAACCAAACTCCTCATTTGCTCTATTTTTTGGCTCTTCTCCTCTTCAACCTGTTATGACGGGTTACGAACCCGTTGTGATGGGTTTTCTTGCATTATGATAACATAAGGCTCTGTCTTGCTTGCACTTGATGTCTTCACGATCATCTTGACTTGTACATGCAACATGAACCCTTTGCATCATCAAATTGTACATGTATGACTGTATAAACATGGATATCACAAAACTCAATTGTGTAAGGTTAGTACTGGTTTGTTTTGCAAATTGTCAAACCAAAGAAGAGTTTAATCTAACAATTACGACCCCGGATCGACGCGACCCGACCTCACTTGGCCCAACCCACAACTTGACTCTTATGAAAAGTCAAAACTAACCGATTCGACCAGACCTGAACCCGCCTGACTTGCCTGATTTCCAACTTACGTTAAACACTTTGTTATGCATATTACGTGATTAACATGCATAACAAATCACTTAACATGCATAGCAATTTTTTCAGAACAAAATAACATGCAACCAAACTGAAATAACATGCATAACAACTATGTATGAAATATTTTTGTCGAATTGTGTATCGCTATAATATTTTCCAAAAAAATTATTTATAATGCTAGATAGTTAGTTATGTGGGAGTAAAGCTATGGTGCTCCTAGAATCACCAAGACGTTCCATGATCTTAACTAAAAAATATCCTTAAACACTTTTAACTTTTAATTTATCATGCTCAATATTTTTTGTATGGCAAATGGTATTTGTTTCTATTTTGGGTGTAGTTGTTTATATTTTGAAAATGACAATGACCGCTTGCTCTGCACTTGAAATATCGTGATTTTTGAAACAATATTATTAATATTTAAAATTAAATATTTAAGAAAAAAAATCAAATCTACTCCGGACACAGGTGGTATTCATAGAGCCAGATTCCTCTCTGATTTTTTTTTTGTTAAAAAAAAATAATTGCTAGGGCCGCATGTGGCACATGCAGTCCTAGAATCTTGGCACGCAGGTGCCATCTGCAACCCTAAAATCAAAGCAGATTCCTCTCCAGCATTTCATATTTAGATACATCAACTTGTAGGATGGCAAATGTCAACTGCGTGCCGAGACTGTAGGGCCTCATATGTCAGTTGCAATCCTAGGATCATTAAAACTAACAATAATAAATTCGAAAAGGAAAATTGGTTCTAGTGTCGCAGGTGGCATCTATGGCCGAAGTATATTTGATTTTGTATTTTCTTAAATATTTAACTTTGAATAATTTTCAAAACTCCGAATTTTAGAGTCGAGATTTTTTAAAATACTATTAATAATATTCAAAATTAAACATTTAGGAAAATAAAAAAATTCAAATGTACTTCGGTCGCGTATGCCACCTGCAGCTCTAGAGCCATATTTCGTCTTCGAATTTATTATTATTTTTAAATAATACTAGTGTCACATGCGCCATTTATGGTCCTAGAGTCTAGACACACATGTCCCATTGGCGGTCCTAGAGTTTAGGCACGTAGATGACATCTGTGGCCCTACAAGTTGATGTGTCTAAATATGAAATGTTGGAGAGAGGTCTGAAAATTATATATTTTAAAAAAAAAAAACTCAGAAGAATCTGGCTCTCTGGGCGCAGGTGCCATCTACATTCAGAGTAGATTTGAAATTATGTTTTGTATGTTCCTAAATGTATAATTTTGAATATTAATAATAGCATTAAAAGAATCACGAATGTGAAATAATGTATTGATTTCTATCCGTTAATTTTTTATCGGGCGGATTAACGCAAAGAGAAAATCTTTGATTCTCCCATCTTATGTTCCCACGCTCTTTCCTTGTTTGTTTTATTCTTATTTAGTCTCTTTCTTTTTTTATCTCATTCATACCAACTCCACCGGTGTTAATGTTAACAGTGCAGGTATTCATACTAACTTCAGAGATATTCATGCTAACTTCTCTGGTGTTCATACCAACTTCAAAGATGTTCATATTAACTTCTCTGGTGTTCATACCAACTTGACTGGTGTTCATACTAATTTTTTGCGGTGTTCAGACATACTATATAGTTTTCATCCTTATTATGTTGTTTGTACTAACTTTACTAGTCTTCATACTAACAACTTAAGGTGCTTATACTAACTTTCGTGGTATTCATATTTTTTTTTTGTTATTCAGACTATCTGATTTTCACTCTAACTGTGCATGTAACCATACTAACTTCTTAAGATGTTCATACTAAATTCTCCTGCTAGTATGAACATTTATTTCAACTAATATGAATACATCCTTTTCAATTAATGTGATCACCTTGTTTATTTATTATGCACCATATTCTGTGATGAAGATTATTAGCTAAAGTTTTAAGTGCACAACATTCTTGAAACAACTAGTATGAATACTTGTTTCAACTAATATGGACATTTGTTTCAACTAGTATTAACACTTTGTTTATTTAGTGTGTTATCCATTTTGTGATGAACATTATTAGTTACAATTTCAAGTGCACAACATTCTTGAAATAATTAATATGAACACATGTTTCAACTAATACGAACACCTTATTTATTTAGTATGCGCTTCATTCTGCGATGAACGTTATTAGTTACAGTTTCAAGTGCGCAATATTCTTGAAACAACTAGTATGAACATATATTTCAATTTATAAGAGCACTTATTTCAGAACAGTGTATGAAAAGGTTCAAAAGAGTGTAGACGAAATAACTTTTTATTCTTATTGCATTTAACTCTTTAATTTTTCTTTTTTGAAAAATTAGTTTGGAAGACGAAGATATTTAAATTGTTTGTGGGGTCCTTAACTCCAAAAGGATGGAACTGTATTCTCTAGATCCATTCTTTTATATGTGTTTTGCATTCGTTAATTTAAACCGTTTGATTAGATCTGAAAGACTGATCGTCAATTTTATGATCTAGAGATTTTTGTATTATTATAAAATCACGGAGAACGTTCGTAAAAATACAAACCGGCGATCCCTGGATGCTCGCTGCTCGGTCTATTCTTACCATGACGTCAGGGACCCACTGTAAGGAAAGCTCAGCTGGCGATCCTTACAATTTTCCTATTTTGCCCTTCCACCCGAACAAATTGCCGAGAGAGGAGCCTCCTAAATAAACAGGAAATCTAGGGTTCGAGAGCTTCCTTTCCTGCGAATTTGCGATTCTTAGCTAAAGAAGAGAGAAGCGATGGCGATGGCTGCCCTGAGAAGAGAGGGGAAGAGATTCCTCCTCCAACCCAACTCTGCGATCGCCGTCCGATCGGCGGTTTTATCTGAGTAAGATCGCTCTCCAGATCTTGTGTCCCGTTCCCGCATTTCAATTGTTTTTTTGATCTTGTAGAATTGCTCGATTGAGCTTAGTAGAAGGACCTCGTATCAATAAAATACCGTCTCCCGTTTCCACTCAAAATGATGGTGCCGTTAGTTGATTTATTATATATTATTTTGCGATTATTCAGTACAGTATCTGGAACTCGTGCCTTAATTTAAGCTAAGAATGTATAAGTTTGTTTGCATCACTTCTATTTTTCAAATTGTCTGTACCTAATTGTTAACATGTCTCAAATTACAGTGAGCTGAACGCTCCCCTTGGAGCAAGATCCATTTCCACTCAAATTGGTAAGCACTTTGTCTGCTTTATAATTTAAAATGTAAATACATTATTCAATTTTCTTATGCATTTTTGCTTCATGCAGTGAGAAATAGAATGAAAAGTGTTAAGAACATCCAGAAGATTACAAAGGCCATGAAGATGGTTGCCGCATCAAAGCTCAGAGCTGTTCAGGTCAGAACAGAAAATTCCCGTGGCCTCTGGCAACCTTTCACTGCACTGCTTGGTGACACCATAAGTATGGACCCAGAATTTATGTTTCTCCTTTGTATGGGTAATTTAAATTTATGTTAATTAAGTGCTTTAATCATATGGTTTTCCCTTGAACTGTAGGTGTTGATGTAAAGAAGAATGTCATAGTCACCATTACCTCTGACAAGGGTCTCTGTGGTGGTATCAACTCTACCTCTGTTAAAGTCAGCAAGGCTCTTTACAAGTTGAGCTCTGGTAATTCAGCAGGGTTTTTCTTTCACCCTCTATAATTGATTCTGATATTCTTGGAACAGTAGAGATGGTTGCTATTTGCTAATCCTCTGGTCGAAAACTTCATCAAGCACATTGAGGCTTGACGTCTCTTTATTATGTTTATCTGCCCACAGGCCCTGAGAAGGAGACCCAGTATGTGATATTGGGTGAGAAGGGCAAAGTTCAATTGATTCGTGATTCAAGAGGAAGCATTGCACTATCTGTATCTGAGATCCAGAAAGACCCCCTTAACTACACACAGGTCTGCATTTTTTTTCTTTGTTATTTCCCTTCTCTTCCAAAAGTATTCTAGCTGTAGTTTAGTTCAACAAATATGAGATTTCCCAAGCTATTCTATGTATGCAGGGGCGGAGGCAGGAATTTTAATTACGAGGGTCAAACATGTAAAGATATATATTTTATTTTGATATATTTTCTTGAGAAAAGTATGGGGGTCAACCATATTAAAAATATGGCAAGAATGTGTGGTGCGAATCTTAATGCATTTGAATGGTACGGATTGATTAGAGTACCTAGAATGGTGTACCTAAGTTTTTGCTTAAAATATATATAGTATTTTGTAAGTAAAATAAGTATATACATACTACTTTATAAAAAATATTATAAAACAGAAAGTGAAGTCGATGGTACTTTGAGAAAGATGGGGTTCAATTGACCCCCATTTGGTAAATGTGGATCCACCCCTGTAAGTATGGTATCTCTACAATTTTCTTAAATCGGATGGTTTACGTTTTAAAAGGAAGTCTTGGCGCAATGGTAAAGTTGTCGCCTTGTGACCCGGAGGTCATGGGTTCGAGTCGTGGAAACCTCTTGCAGAAATGCAGGGAAAGACTGCGTACAAAGACCCCAAAGTGGTCCAACCCTTCCTCGGACCCCGCGCAAGCAGGAGCTACGTGCACCGGGCTGCCCGGATGGTTTACGTTTTAGATATGTTAGCCAATCTTCTTCCTCGTTTATGTTGTGTTCTGTATGATGGTCGAGAATCTATTAAGAATCTGATGTGAAATGATATACGGTGCACAATTCATAGCCTTTTGGGTTCTTTTTTGTCTATCTGGTTGATGAATTTCTGAATACATTTCAGGTTTCTGTCTTGGCAGATGATATTTTGAAGAACGTCGAATTTGATGCTCTAAGGATTGTTTACAACAAGTTTCACTCTGTCGTCTCTTTCATTCCCACTATTGCCACTGTTTTATCTCCTGAGGTTAGTGGAACCCACATCTCACCTCCTTATCGGCAAGTAATAATTACAGAATATTAACAATAGCAGTATACTATGTATCTAATTATAGGCTGTAGAGAAGGAATCAGAAGCTGGAGGAAAACTGGGTGACTTGGACCTGTATGAAATTGAAGGAGGGGAGACCAAATCTGAAGTGCTTCAGAACCTAGCCGAATTCCAGTTCTCCTGTGTAAGCTTCTAATCCTTTCTTTGTTGTTGTTTTTTTCTTATCGGAAACTGCACTCTATAGTTTATTTGCAAGGAGCACCTATTTCCCATATTCTCTAACAACAACCAACAGTGCATTAACAGCAAAATAGGGATTAATTCAGACTGAACTTTATCAGATTGGAAATAAGTTTCCAATACAAAATAATTCTAAACCAAAGTACAAGAACTCTATTTAAATATGATTTTCTAGAGAAAAGGGGCAAATTTGACTACTTCATGGAAGCTGTACATTGCACCTATCTGGCAGTTTTTTTTGCTTCAACTGTATATATCACTGATTTAGAGAACAAAAGTGAAATATCGGGCATAATATTCTTATTCCTTGACTTGTTATCACCTTATGCTGGATTTGAATCAATTTATTAGTTTGGTTTCACTTGTTGTCTGGTTCAGGTGATGTTTAATGCTGTTCTGGAGAATGCATGCAGTGAGCTGGGTGCACGTATGTCTGCCATGGATAGTTCTAGCCGCAATGCCGGAGACATGCTTGATCGTCTCACTCTTACTTATAACAGGTCTCTCTCCGACTTTCATTCTCTCTGTTTATTGCTTTAACTGTACTGCTATGTGTTGTGTATACCTGTCTTCAGTGGCTTATATGCAATTGATATTCACTTTTGGCCTTGTGATTCAGTATTTTGTTTTATCCAGAAGACACCAAGGATGAAACCCCAGTGCTAGAAACTCTGTTGATAATGAAACATGTCATTCCTCGTCGTGTTATATGTATATGGACCAAAATTAATAGCAAGCTAATTGCATATTAGTATTCAAGGTTTTGTGCATGTTGTCAGTTCTTGTCCTAAAAATATATGTTGTTGCAGGACCCGTCAAGCATCAATTACTACCGAGCTGATTGAGATTATTTCAGGAGCATCTGCTCTAACTGGCTAGATGTGCTAAAGCAAACGCATTTGTTTTATGCTTTTCCCTTTATTGCCTTTTTTGATATTTAGTCAATAAGCATCTGGGGAACATTGTTCTGCTTTTAGGCTTTTTCTTCACTGCATTGGTATGTACCAGTTGCCTGGAAAGGAAACAAGATGTTTCATAAGAATGACCGGCGAGTATTTTCCTAACTCTCTTTTCTTGTGGCAGTTCAGTGTAATTGCAATTTCTCTTTTGATAAAAATGATTTGTTTCATTTTGGATTATCTTTTTTTACGAAAAGATGGGACCCCCCCCCCCCCCAATTTTGGATTATCTTATAGCACTTCTGTTTGTTAAATGGCTCTCAACAATGCAATTTCTCGAGGACATTTTGTTTCACGAAATATTCACCTCATTGCTTAGATATAATATACGCTCGAGTAAATATAACAGAGGAACCCAATGTCAATGGACATGGGTGTCGAACGGTGTTAATGTTTTTATTCTTATTTAAATAGATTTAAACCGTTGTGTATCATCTCAATTACATGAATAAAATAAAAATAAAAAAATACATGAATATAAAATCGTGAATGTCAACAGCATCAAGAAGTCGAAACATCAAAATTTGATTCGTGGATTTTGTTAGCTTTAGATGTTCAATTGAGTCAAGTTGAAATGATGTAATTTTTTATAATGTATACTCTAATATATTATAAATTAGTGTTGTTATTTATAATTTTAATAGTTATTTGATACTAAAACTTTTGACAATGCATTCCTCCACAATATAATATTCATAAATTAGTTCAATTGATAACTCAGTAGTCGGGACAAAAAGAAGAGAATCATTGTCATTTGTAATACAACTTTCTGTCGAGTCCTTGATAAATGTATCTTGGTCTTGCTTTCTTTGGAGCCCTTAATTTACATCAGTAAATACATAATCAGCTGCTGGATATTGACGTTTAAAGCCTTGTCATGTATGTGTAAACACGTTTTTGCAAGAGTAGTATTGTTTGAAACGGCTCATCTAGTACGTACGCACGCATCATAGTTTCATTTCAAGTACAATTTATTCGAAGATTAAGTTGTTCGCACAAGATTTGAAAATATATTAAAAAACCGCTAGAAGGAGGGTTCGAACCTCCGACCTTATGGTTAACAGCCATACGCTCTAACCAACTGAGCTATTCCAGCTTTGTTAAATAACATTCAACAAGAGATAACTACTCTTTCTAAAGTTTCGAGGGGAGGGGTTGCAAGGCCCAACTTGGACCTATTGTGCTATTGTATGTTGCGCCTTTGTAGTTTGAGGCGATTTTTTTTACTGTTTTACATTGATGTGCCAACAATTGACATACAGATCTCGATTTTGCTTCTAATAATAATTATTCTTCATATTTCTGGTGTGTCCATCAAATTATGAAAATTGCCAATTTCCCCATTAAAATATTGTAATAGCTTACATCTCCATGGAAATTGGAAGTTCTTTTCTCTATCGTCTTTCGTTTAATGTCTATAATCAGTTAAAAAAATAATTGACAAATATATCCTTTCTCCCTGAGTTGAAGGTGCTGTTTGGTTGATCAGTACATGTTGCTTGTAAAAAGGATGGATTGGCCAACTTCACTATCTAATCATGTCAGTATCGACTCTTCTACTCGTGTTTATAAGAAGAGGATTTGTACACGAGTCTTGTATTTTTTCGCAGTACACTCAGTATTTCAGTAAGCGAAGAGGCTACCATAACAATTGTATTGAAATTTGTACCAAGTGGGATATAAAAAAAAAAAAGAAGAAAATGAGAGAACAAAAAAAGACGAAGCAAAAATCAAGAAAGTAGAATGCCTTGAGAAAATTAGAATCAAGTAAATAGGCAAAATAGAAGATGATCTTCAAGTGCCCTGGAAGCCAGGAGGCTAATGATATTTAGAGGCGTTAATGGATACGATACGAGTCGGATGAAGCTATATTTTTCGTATCCGTATCCGTTTGAAATTACTCTTAACCAGAGGCATAGTCAGAAATTTATTACAGATGGATCCAATTTTTTTTTCCAAAAACTATATAAGATATAAGGTCTAATATAGCAACAACTATTTCAACATAAATAATTCTAAAACATACGTACTGTACATATATTCTCTGTTACGTAGGTGTTGAAAAGTATTAAACAAAAAAAAATCGAATTACTATCAAAAGGAACTTTAAAAAATAATAAAAAGAACGAATTGAAAAGAAATTAAAAAGAGCTCTAGGAAATTGTCAATCGATCTCAGCATAATCAAAGAGATATTGAGCATTTTTTCAGTATTGCTATTAAGCCTGTAGAATTCAAGTCTTACTCATATTATGTTCTTATTCGTTAAAATTTGACTTATTCTTATTCTATTCTTATCCGTTAAAATTACAGTATAACGAACGATACAAGTAATATTAATATAATATTTTTCAATTTTATAAATAAATTATATTTTACATAAATACACCTAAAATTAATATTTTTTATAAACACAAGCACAATAGAAGAGCAAGTAGTGCATATACATACGAGAAAAAAATAATATATAATGTGAAATATAGAACTAGAATTATAATTATACATACAATTTTTTAAAATAATTAAATGAAAAGATAATAAAATTAAATAAATAATTAGTGAGATGAAATTAATTTTGATAGAATTCAAAAGAAATATTAATATTTTGCTGAGAATTAAAAGTTTTATCGAAAATATGACAAATAAATAAATGATCTCACAAAAAACTTAAATTACTAATAGATTTAAAGATGATTTTAAAATAAAGAATATATATATTTATATTTATATATATTATTTTATATTTATCTTATAAATAATGAATACAAAATAACTCTTATTCCAATCCTTATCCCTGTTCAGATGAAAATTTTCGTTGACAGAATGACATTTACTTTTCTATAAAAGATGTGAATGTTGCTTTTGTTACATAGGTTCCAAAAACGAGATACAATGAACTTAAAAAAAATAGAAGAGAGTATGAATACTTACCGACCATGACAGTTCTTACGACCTAAAAATAAAAAGAAAACTGAAAACTTGGAATCACAACGAAGAAGACACTATGAATGCTCCAACAAGGTCAGATCAAACTGATTTTGATCTTGAATCACCAATTTATACTAAAAAAAGCAGCAAATTTAGCAACAAAAATGTCTAATCATCCTATTGACTGAAATAATTTAGTGGCATAATATAACACTGCAGTGACCTTAATACATCGGGCTCATGTAAATATTGCCTATAGCACACATAAAATCCACCAAAAACATAACAAAAAGTACCACAGCTTGAACAACCAAAATGTAATTCCTACTTTACCACGCAACAGAATTACTGAGCCACCTATGCTCTCTTGTTGGCGTAGTCTGGCTGGTCATCGAAATCATCTCCAAGTTTATCCTCCATATCATTCCGGCTATTGAACTGGCCAGCACTGTTACCACTGCCAAAAGAACTATCACTAGCCCCAAAACCTGCGCCAAAATTACTGCCACCTCCATCCATGGCACTGTTGGCACCATAGGCCCCGACACTGCCGCCATATCCACCTTGGCTGCCTCCATATCCACCTCGGCCACCGCCATATCCACCTTGGCCTCCACCATATCCGCCTTGGCCTCCGCCGTATCCACCACCACCACCATATCCGCCTTGGCCTCCATAGCCACCACTGTCACCAAAGCCACCCCGGGATCCACCAGAAGGACGGTCATTGGCGTAATTCACTCTTACCATGCGGCCATGAAGGTCCTACAAAGCATCTTGAGTTATACTTTTCTGTTGCGTGTGTGCTCGCGTGTGAGAGAGAGAGAGAGAGAGAGAGAGAGGCGGGCAGATAGACACAGAGCAATGCCATTGTCAAAGACTATAAAATGACCACACAGTACACACAACACATGCATGATCTCAGTCCAGAACAAAGAAAGAGAACTTCAATGAATACAAGCAAGCAGATTTCAATGAGAAAAGAAGGACAGCAGAAGTACTCTACATACTGATGCTCTTGATTGTTTGTGATATTGTGTACCAGGGAACCCAAATATTTGGTTGAAATTAAGCTTTGCATTGAACATATCAGCTGGTCCATTTTGAGAGCAAATCAAATTTATTTTTGCAGTGGTAATGGAATACCTTCCCATCCATGGCAGTAACAGCAGCCTGTGCCTCTTCAGTGGAGGTGTAAGTCACAAAGCCAAACCCCCTCGACCTTCCCGATTCTCTGTCCAGTATCACTCTTGCTACAATCAGAAATTAGAAAGGAAAAATTTAGTACAAAAAAAGTTACAAGAGAAAAAAAAATATGATTCTAGAATGCATCCATTATCCCATATAAGTATAATTATGTGCAAGAAAGACGTACAATTTCAAATTTGACAAATGTGTTACGCACTTCTTAAAAATAGTCCTAAACCTTGCACAACATTGCACCAAAAGATCGAGCACATATATAAATTGATACAACTTACAATAACAATAGCAGGTATGTTTGTAATTAGATGCCACTGGAAACAGCCTAACAAGAAAGGTTAGATGAATCGTACTATACCTTCAACCACTTCACCGTAGTTGTTGAAAGCCTCTTTCAATCCCTGATCATCAGTTCCGTATGAAAGACCTACAAAAAGATAACCAAATAACATATAATAAACAAGCAATTTATTTGAAACTAGAATGTCAAGAGTGAACTTAATATAACAAATCATATTCCGTTCATGAGAACTACAGAAAAAAATACCTCCAACAAATAGTTTAGAAGATGACATGCATCTGATTGACTGATACAGTGATGAACTGGTAGAAATGGACTGTTTCACAAGCTGTCCAATTTTACTAGCGAACGCCATGATTGATTAACCTGCAATTATATTTTTAGTAACAATAGCACAAGTTGAGTGTAATCAGAAATACAAAAAATTTCATCTTTCTTGTAGCAAAGGGGTTAGTATTGAGTGAAGGTGGGTAGGAAAACAGACATGGATCCTTTCTCTTTAATGAGATCACTCTTTGGTGCTAGTGATGGGATCATTCTGATGTGACAATGATTGAAAACAGTTTATTTAACCTGAGGTTTTTCACTCAAAGATATTATGGTATGTCTAAAATAAATTCAAATATTTAATTTTTTTTTCAGAAACCAAGATAACCTTTGGATCAGAACAACAGCTCAATGATATAACTAATACTATAGCTCAGCTCTATGACGAGAGGAATAAATCGAATAGGCCAGACAACTCGACAAGGAATCAGATAAACCAACTTATATCTTTGGTAAAAGCAACAACAAAACCCATAGAGAACTTAAACGATCCAATGCTCCTGTTAGGATTTATATAACAAAATCAGGTAAACTCCTAAATCGACAGGATAAACTGAGCTACTTAAACAAATGCCGAGTAATGAAAAATAAAAGCAGTAATTGAAATAATCAAGATCTAGTCCTTTGAATTCATGGATAGAAAGAGTACCTCTTCACTTCTGTCGGGAAAACCCCACTCGATTTTGGAATGATAAAGAAGGGTAGAGGATATCGTGCTACGATCAAAAGGGAAATAGGGTTTTAGAAAGGGTTATGTTGTCGGTTCTTTATATGATCTCGTAAGAGATCCGGATCGTTGATGGATGTTTCTGTGGAATGACAACCGTCCGATGGATTTTCTGAGCGGTGGGCTTGGATTGCGTCGAAAGATATTTTCTTTCTTTTATTTTCACCATCTCCGTCCTCCGAGGTACATCCTTAAAGAAAGGGACCCAATTCTTTTGCCACGCAGCACCGACGGACGGCTCAAATTTACTGTGCTGTCAGTTACGGACGATTCGGATTTGATCAGAGGGGTCTGATATTATAAAACTTAGCTTGCACGAATCTTGATGCAAATTAAATGTTGAAATTCGCTGCGCAGCACGCACAGTGACGGTACCGCGTGGTAGAAGATCTCTTTCCTAAAGAAAGAGGTGATTTTTTTTAATTGAACATTGGAAAAGTTGTATTTTACAATTGACTTATCCCCTTAAATATGGAATGCGATGATATAGTGGTTATATTGTAAATCAAGTAGGAAATATCATTTTTTTTAAGCACGTAAAAGAATTAAAAACAATTCTACTATTTTTTTTTCAGTCTATTTATTTACTTACATTCCCAGATTTTCTACATCTTATGATGTCTTTATGAAATCTAAAGTAAGTGCCTGAAATATCGATTGGGATCAAATCTTCCCTATTATCACAAATTTCAATATACTATGAAATATAAAAGTTTACATTATTTTTTACAAATAACATGACTGCATAAATTAACACTAATTATGAAACTCACTTTCAACTGACTAAATTTCATACAAATTTAATGCATTGATAAATTGAACAAACAATTATACAATAACTCTTTCATATGAATTTAATAACTTGATTGTAATTTCAAATTTCTTTTATTTGCTAATTTGATACAATGAATACAATAACAAATTAAATAAACAAACTACATTGTATACACGTTAAAACTCATAAATTTCAATATACCTTAGTTTGTAATCTGATGGCTATTGGAACATCTCATATCTCTCCTCATTTAAAAAGTATATTGTGCCTGAGATGCAATATAACTTTCAAAACAAAATATTTTTGTGCTCTTTTGATGAAAATGAAATCCGATGTCACTAATTTTTTGTGCCATAAATATCACTTATTTTTTATTTATATTTTAAAATTTGAAGTTAATATGAAAAATCCAAACTATTGATATTATTCATTTTCAATATCCACATGTAATTTTATATTCATTTGAGTTCATTTGATGCTTGATGAAGGGTCAACAAATGAACATATTTAAATTAATACATCTAGTTAACTAGATTCATTCATTTGTTGACTCGTTGATCAAGCATCAAATGAACTAAAAAAATATAAAATTACATGCTGATGCATTTCTCATTAAAATGAATAATATCAATAATTCGGATTTTTCATTTAAACTTCAAATTTTGAAATATAAATAAAAAAATGAGTTAGTGGCATTTCTGACATAAAATACTAGTGACATTGGATTGTGTCTCTTTAATGAATTTCGTGCAATATTTATGTTCTCTTTAAAGAAAAAATATAACCGTGTTCATTTTTTAATAGGGAAGTAATCTTATTTAAAGATAGTAAAAACATTTTTGTCAACCATCTACTGAACCTCCACTATTTGGTTTCACTTAACCATCTTCGCTCACTCTTAAGGAAAAGACAAAGAACTTTCAAATAAATTTATAAAAAAAATTATAAGATAGGAAAAAGAATTATAAATACATTATAGTTGTGTTTTAAATTTGATGTAATTTGAATTTTGTACTTCAACAAAGATCATCAAGTTTCATCTTAACGGTTAATAATTCATAATCCAGGATGTAAGCTCAAGAATGTGTCTATAAATCTTTTTCTATTTTAAACTTTTTATTAATTTACTTAAAAATTGTTAAGTGATCACTTCTCATAAAAAAATACCTATAACATTAGATTTCAAAATTATTTTATATGATTATGCAGATCATTATTCTCCTCATAAAAATACCTATAACATTAGATTTCAAAATTATTTTTTATGATTATGCAGATCATTATTTACAAGTGTTCTTTGTTATAAATGATTTTATGGATATGTTCCTATAAATTACAAAATAGACACAGTTAAAATGTAAATGGAAGAATTGAGTTTCTTTGACGAATTGGCAAATCACAAGTCAGTTCTTGTTGAATCGAATCAAATTCGGATTGCACAACTTTTAAGATCATGTTTGATCATATCATATCAGATGTTAATCGATTGAATTTAGTAACATCGCTTTTATTGTTAAAAGTTTTTTTTTTATCTTTTGCGCAACTGAAAGAACAAAATAAGGACATTAACATATCCGATGGTATAAGAAAGGAGCTGGTTTCAAATAAATATACTTTTAATTATAACAGTAGAGCTTTATACAATAGAAAACATGATTTTGATTTAACCCACAAACGGGCAGGTCCATGGGTTACAAATCCTACAATACAGCACCATTATTTCAGAATAATTTAAATAACACAATTCTGCCTCCACTTGAACAACCCACAGTACAGAGTACAGACTACCACAGGATGCAACTAGTTCCATTGTCAAATCCACAGGGACAAAACTCCCAAATTTTCAATGCAAGTCAAATCTCAATCATTAAACTGAAAAAGCTCAGGCATGTGAGCATTGGTGAGCTTAGAGCGACGATTGAACTTATCGGTGCGCTTCTTGGGCTTGGGTTTGGAGAGCGGCACACCAAGCATCTGAGCTGTAGCCCGCCTCTCAGCCGTCTTAGTTGCTGGCTTCATTCCCATCTTCACCATCTCTTTCTCAACGTCAAGGAAGTCACGCAGCAGGTCGGTGCCCCGGTAGGTCACCTTGATATCGTCATCTGTTTGGAGCAATACCTTTGGATCGTTGGGAAATACGATGTCCTCTTGTGAATCCATGCTGGAGAGGAGCCAGACAAGGTTCTCATTCTTTAAAGCCTACAAGTGGGGAGTTTCATGAAATTAGGACTTCAAGCAATTTTGTAGAAGGCCACTAGAATTAAAGGCATAACAGATATACGATATGTTTAAAGGCCACTAGAATTTTTGTTAGGTTCTAAAATGCTTGCAGGTCAAGTGTATGCCAAGCATTACTTTGGTTTATTCAACCTTCATTGATTAAGAGATCATGCAGGCCAATAACAGTTTATTGCAAAGATGACTTTACAATTTGTGGCGAGTAAAAGAAACATTTGCTATAATTGCAGCAGACACCTAAACAGTCTTTTTTTAAGTTATTGTCTGTCAGACTCAAAAACATAATGCATCATCGAATATTATAAATATTTGACTGTAGCTTGAAAGTATCAGGTGTATCTACGGACTTTTCCAAGAAAAATCCAAAAAGGGAAAAATACAAAGAAAAAAAAACGTATTGAAAGCAAAGATTCATAAAATACTCTAATTTTCTATTTCTTATTTTTTTCCTGTGTGAGAGACGCCCCATTATCTACTGCATTTGCAAATAAAACCTAATATATTTCATAAATGCAACAAAACTCAATATATTTGGATGGTTTGTGTAAAACACATAAATCACTGGAAAGGTCGGATGGAAAGATTTTATATTTCTTCAAATCAGACAGATTGTCTAGAAAATTTAACTTGTTTTAAAAATGAACCCAACAGAACAAAGCTGAGTTCTTAGATGGCAGTTTCATAGTATGTATGCACTACTTGGCTTATTAACCACCTCTGTTCTGTTTGCTATGAGCAAAGGCGGAGTACTTCATAATTAGAGAAGTCCACTATGACATACCAACAGCACTGCTATGAGTTGTGACATCCAGACCAGGTACTATAAATCTTCATATAATATACCTGTAAGTCATCCAACACAGTTGTGTATGAATCCTTGACATCAACAACTGCGAG
Source organism: Eleocharis quinqueflora (assembly GCA_964058865.1). Taxonomy (NCBI): domain Eukaryota; kingdom Viridiplantae; phylum Streptophyta; class Magnoliopsida; order Poales; family Cyperaceae; genus Eleocharis; species Eleocharis quinqueflora. The sequence goes on from CAXKVX010002181.1 coordinate 45,098, forward strand.
GCCTTCTACATTGCGCCTTATCAGACGAAGCAAGTCATCTTTTCCCTTCAGATCATGCTTGGACTGCAAAAAAGTGTCAATACAAATAAATAAACCAGATATTAAAGTCGGCATAAGTCGTGAAAATTATATATTTTTTTTCTCTTATAAACTGTGTTTTATTAAGGCTCCTTCTGGCTTTTTATTTGGCTTGAGAACTTATTGTTGACATGGAAACGTGAAGTGTCTAGCAAAGCTGTTACTATAATGAATTTATCAAAAATCAAGTCCTTCAAAATCAGACTTGAGACTGGTAATAAAAAGTTCCAAAATTGTGTTAAAAGAAACACGAACATTTTCCACAGAATAGGAAGACGAGAAATTACCTTATATGAGAAGCGCTTTCCATCAAAAGATACCTTAAGATTGCTCCTTAGGCTATCATATATTTCATTATTGTTGTCATGTATATCAACATAACATCCATTATAGATCTCCTCAGCAGTTAAAGCTGCCCTCGTCTGAAAAAAATTATAAAAGAAAAATACATGTAATCCACTTGGTTAGATGAATATTTTCGATAACAAATTGGATATTCTATAACTCAAACATATCATGAGACAAAATCCCCAAAAATAAAGAATTCTGAGATCTCTACTTTAAACTGGTAACTGAAAATGCACAGTTACAAGACCAAGCATCTATCATATTTGATCACAGCCTGGCAAGACAACACTGCAATCACGGTCTCGATTTGTATTACAATAAAATGGGGATCCATCCCCAAAATGTAGAAATAAAAAAGAGTGGAATGTAAATTTTATCTGATTTAGTATCAATATTTACTTGAATTTGCGCAAAACCTAGATACCACAACAGAAAATTACTTGTAGGTAACACATGTTACCTCAAAAAGTAGATCAATCACAAGCTTCATTCTCCTCCCATGAGAAGATTTCCGAATTGTGTTGATATGCTGCAATCTCTCAGTGTCATTTGAGAATTTAATGGGAGTGGCCGGCTTTGCCGTCAAATGAGATGGGACTGCTGCATGTGACTTTTTCTGTGGTGGTGGTTGTGCTGCTTTTGTGTTGGATGATGAAGCATTGGTGCGAGAGATGCTTTTTAGGGTCGACTGGCATTTCTCTTGCTGTTGCTTAAATCTGTTCAGACTTTCTTGTAAAGATGCCATCTGCAGAAGAATATATTGCTTTCTCAAGGGTCTGATGGTAAACTTCTCAACCATTACACTCCTTAGAAACATGATTAGTGATGAACTGAATTGCTGACAAAGCTAATGAATTCAGAAGAGACATAAAATTAATTGACTCTTTGCTGGTAAACACTAAAAAAACTCTGGTAACCACTAAAAAATAGAAAATATGGGATACCTAACACTTAGGCATAACAAGTAGACTACTAAGCACCGTAATTTCTTGAAGTTACCCAAAAAGAGGCAACACACAAAACAATAATTAAAGGAACAATCTCAACAGGTACATCAAACTGGTGCAAAAACTGAATAGTTTGGAATTGAATAACAAAGGTCATGTTCGGCAGCAAGGATTAAGGGACAACAGATTAAGAATTTAATCGTACAAAAGGTGCAAATGTTCGCCGCCAAAGCAAGATTACGAATGAAAGGTTAAATTGCATAAAATATAGTGCTACAAGGACACCAATATACTTTTACCAGTATATGTTTTTATCATTGGCACAAGGACACCACTCAATATAGTGGTACAAATACTGGTATATGAATCAAGAGAAGAAGGTCACAGGTTCACAACAAGTAATCTAACAGTAACTTAAAAATACAACAAATAATTTCAATAGTAGAATCAATTGCACGAAGCTAAAGTTTTGTTTCATTGAGAGAACTAAAAACATTGCTCTTTGCTGAACGAACTGATCTAACAATAGATATGTATCGAAAAAATAGAGAGGACAAATACCCAGTAAAAGGGATCTTAATAGAACTAAAAACATTGCTCTTTGCTGAACGAACTGGTCAAATTCTATAACCTTAATTTGAAGAAAGGACCTTTATGAAGAATGTTCGCAATCACATATAAGCAGTTGATCTATGAGCTAAAAAATAGTTCGCTCCAAGGTTCCCTATGAAGAATGTTCTTTTCGTATAATCAACCATACATGTTAGTACCATAAGATTCGGTGTCAGAGGGCTTTATATACGAACCGCAGTTTTGATCGCGGAAGGAGTGAATCGCCGGAATCGCTTCGATACGGAGCAGCGATAAGGGTATCGTACCGAATCGCACGATACTCCGACCCGATTCACAAACTGGCCAATGAAAACGCTGGCGGAGAAGAGACGATTGAGCTCGTCCTTTTTCGTCGCTGCAAGAGAGATAAGAAAAGGGGAAAGACGAGTAGAAGAGAAAAGGGGTCTGAGGGATAGTGCTGTAGGTAGGGTACTCTCTATTTTATCAATATTTTATTCATATTCATTATATATTTTTTTTTACTCATATTCTATTTATAAGCTATATTCGTCAAAATTTCGGATAATGAAACAAACAAGGTAGATAATGATAAAAAAAATTAATACAAAAATTATATGCTTTTGACAAATAAATATATACTACTAAGATACAACAATAAATAACGGTCTACAAATTACAAAAATAACAAATTTTTTTCTCATGTCACTAAAAAAATATACTACTTAGGACTTACTAATGAAATATTATCAATGAAATAAAATACAAATTAATTTCTTTATCAATATACATGATCCATTATTTAATACTAAAACAAGACATGCATATTTTTTTTTTCTAATTTTAATTCAATTAATTATTTTCAAGCTATAAAATAAATTATAATATATATTTATATTATATACCTAATGGGTAGCGGATACGATATATCTCTTACTCGTACCCTTACCCAATAAGTTAACATAAACAAATTCTTATTCATATCTACTTTAGCGGGTACGATACGAATCGGATAAACGATCAAAAGGGTTTCATTGATGCTCTACTAAAAGGACACCAAACGAAATGTTTTGATCTGAATCGTCAAATTAATAATCAACGATTCTAAATAATAATATAAAAATATCTTAATCATATCATTGGTGGTCGAACATTGACTTTAATCCGACGATTCAGATAACTCTCACTCTGAAGAGAAAAAAGTTCATCCAGAGAATACATGTCCCCATTATCTAGGAAATTGTATCCTCTTGAGAAATTTTTTATCTCCAAATAGAAGATTTAATTAGGTCGTCCGATTAAAGATCAATGCTCGACTGTCAATAATATAATTAAGGAGGATTTCATTTCCATTATCTAGAGGTATGTATCCTCTAAAAAAAATTATAGAGTTAGTAAGGTGTCACGCGATAAGATAAAAGTATTTATGTAGTTTTATCTTTCAACTAAGCATTGAAATCGAGCTTCGCTCGAGACATATCTAATTGGATGATAATGCAAATGATCATTTGGTTGTTTTTTCCCGATAGATACATAATTGTGTTGTATCATGAATAGTGATCCCCCATTACATATTAGATATTTTCCGTATATACAATCAAAAGCGGGAAGTAAATCAAGATTAATATTTTGTCCATATAACAAAAGACAACAAAAGCTAAATACTATTCTACCAGAATGGATCCTCAATTAGGGTTTCAGTCCTAATCCCCAGGTTTCTCCCATTCATAAACATCCTCATCCTCATCGGTCCATTTGGTTGATCCTATAATAAATGAAAAGATTGTTTTATTAAATTTTAAGTATCATCATAATTGTGCCAAAATGTGATAGCTTTTATTTTATCTGATAATTTTATAAAAGTCAGTCAAGGCAGTAACTCGGGTTATGTATAGAACAACTGTTTGTTGGTACTTAGTATTATGTTTAAAGTTGATAATTGGTTATTAGTACGTACCTGACCAATATTCAGTTTGCTCCCCCTTAACTCGAGAAGCAGTACATTTCCTCTCTTTTTTTCTATCTTTTTTTTTCCTTTTTATTCTTTCTTTTCCTCTTCATCCACCTCTTTCTCTAATGTTGCCCAGTCAACATCGCCTCCTGTTGAAGGCAAGAAAACAGTATGAATACAAAGATCGTATCATTTTTACTTATGTTATATGCAATTATCATTCTTTGTTCGAAGTAATTGTTCGGCGGGTTACTGTTTTGGACAATGTTTAAGGGTTTAGTAAGACATTGTAATACTATTGTGGGACATGCAATGCTTAGGTAAAATATAGATTTTTTGCCTTTTTTTTAGGTAAGGAATGTTGCGTATGGATTTCGAATTACAACATATATAACATAACTTACTAAATTTAATAATCCTGACCTGTAACGAAATTAAGAGTAGCTGAATAATATACGAGTTCAAAGTATCAAAAGCATTACTTAGATAATATGTTTATAAAATAACAACACAAGAAAATCTGCCTTTGCATCAAAAAATAACTTTAAAAAAGGCAGAACAATGGATAACAATAGGCCATGCATATATATAGCTATTTCTAAGGAGATGGACTCCAATCGAAAGGCTTGTCAGAGTATCCCTTCTCACCCTTCGGCACCTCCATTCTTGTCTTGTACACCTTTTTGGGTGGCGTCGGCGGCAGGTCTTCAACGTCTGAATCATGAAATGTGTAATCCACATCTTCTTCATCTTCTTCTTCAGAGATTTCAGCTTCCAGGAGGTCCCAATCGACATCTTCTATTTCAGAGATTTCAGCAAAAGATTTTTTTTAATTGTTATATTACTTAGCAAATAGCAACAGTGATATCTGTAATGTATCAAAATGCTTTTCATTTACGTTTCAAATTTAATTGTCAATATTGAATGTAATTCCCAACAGTTGTTGTTATTGCCACAACATGCATGCATTCACAAACTATATATCAAGGTTACATATGTTAACACGTTATATAGTGAGTCACTATATGATATGAATCAATCTCACGAGAAATAACATTTTCTCATTAAATCTTACATTTTATGAAGGGACAAATAGATTGATATATGTAATAATATTGAATAATCAATGTATTTTATATAACAGATAATCAAAATTTTCTAGGTTGTAGTTATAATTTTGCCAATCCTCTCCTACATTTTTCATAAAATCTGAAACAATTTGAAGAGTAATGATGGATAACAAATCTATCTTAACTGATGTATATTAAACTGCATATGATGCCTTTTTATAGGTTCAAAGGCCTTGTAGCCGTTGGCTACTTTTCTAGAATACATTTGCTTGATTTGCTTATGGTGAAATCTAGATAGGTACTATAATTTGATTCACAATTTATTATTTGAATCTAGCTTGAAATGTTGACTAAAATGGTCAATGATGATTTTATGAGACCTATTACTTAACAATAATCCTTCATAGGTAGAGATTTTTGAAATATTTGAATATTCCATTTAAATATATGTAAGGTCAAAACAAATATAAACCCACTCCGATTGATGTTCAAGGTGTCAACAAATCAATTTGTTGTTTTTGGGGTTTATTTGAATCTGTTGTAAGGTGACCAACTATACAAAATTTAAAATTACAATGGGGTTAAAATTATTATAAACATATGCATCAACTTGAAAATCTTGTTTCTTCTTATCCGTGTTACTATGATTTTTTTTAAAATTAAGAATTATTGAGAAATATATGTATGTTCAAATAAACATAACAACATTCTTGTTTATTTAATAAAACTCAGGTTTTGTTTTAAATTTGGTATGTAAAGGATATTTTATCATAAATTGAAATAACTGATAGTTTAAACATATTTGCCCTTGTCATCAGCAGCGTTGTCAGTCACCTTCGTCTTCTTATTTTGTGGTTTGTCATTTTCTTGAGCAACATCTTTGCCCTTGTCTTTTATTTTAAGGTGGGCAGAGCTGCTCTCTGAACTTGGTAGTTTGTTGACTGTTCGACCTGGGAGTTTGAAGACCTCAAAGTATTTGGGCTATGTGCTGATGATCTAAAGAAGTAATCCATCAAAATTTTTATTACTTGTTCTGGTGGCGGGTGAGGCGCATCGTTGCAGTTCGTGTCATCTTTGTTGTTGTTGTTGTTGCATGCATCCATTTTCTTCTAAAAAACAATATAACACAGTAGAAGAAAACTGTTTAATCAATTCATCTGTAACAAATATGATTGAATTTATTTGTGGTTCATCTGTTGTAAACAATAATGGAAATATTGACATTGCCATTTTTAAAATATCTGTGTTTTTTTGGCATTGATCATTGTTTACAAAAAATGGTTTTCTAATCACATAGTTTCCTCTTTTCCTATATTTTCAATTTTGAAATAAGAATGGCAGTACGATTTTTCAGAGGTAACAATATACGATTTTTGAAGACTGAAAGAAGGCCACATGTAGAGGCTAATATTCTGCAGAGAAAAAACAATAAATGTGTAAAGATGGAGAAAGAAGAGGAAGAAGATAGTTATTAATATTAGATATATAGGAGAAAGATTGAAGATGAAAGGACTCGACAGATTTGAAAAGTTCATTGAATTTGTTGAGATGTGGGGAGCTACAACTGATGGGATGTGAGGCGTCTGTCAAGAAATTTTTGTAATGGTGTTAGATATTGGCGCCATTTAAGTTTGGCAGATTGTTTTAGATTGCAAAAAAAAAACCGACGGTTATAATTGCAGCAAATGAATTTGTGATTTGTAGGTTGGCAATTGTGACCAATATGATGGTAGCTGTCTGTTGTAAGCAAAACTTTAATTATGAAGTTTATAGAAAAATGTTTGTATTGATGTTGACTGATGATGATTGCTAGGAGTTGTATGCGTATATAATATTCTTGTGACATTATTTTTTATTTTTTGTTCCATCATGAAATAAGTGTTACCTAATATAATGTTTAATATAAATATGTTTATTATGTTATATCTATATTTTTATACATGTATAAGAAATAAAATTATATATATATAATTAAATTTTTTTAAATGAGCATATACATTTATTTCATAAAGTATACAAATTTTATAAATTTATATATATAAGAGTTGATAATTTAAAAAAAAAATATATATATAAACTATAAGAAATTTGTATTATATATATGAGTTATAATATATATAATATGAAAATATACCAATTTTATAATATATGAAATTATTATAATATATACATAAAATAGCTATCATTTGAGCAATGTATATTACCTATTTGCATTTTGCTGAAACGTCAATTTCTTTCTACTTTTCTAACATTGTGATTAAGGCCTCTTGCCGCATTAACAAATTTAATATTTGTTTTTAAAATAGTGGTTTTGATGTATTATAAATCTAGTTAAATCATTCAATTAAATTCAGATGAGAAAATAATCTAGTAGTCTAATAATAGTTAACCAGAATGACTTCAATGAATTTATGCATTCAAATCTTTCGTGAGCATGAATATGATAATTCCGTTAAGAGACATTTAATAATAGATGCTAGGAGTTTCTGAAATCTTGTGTCAATTTTTTTTTCAAACACCATTTTTGTTCATATGAAATTTCAACTCTCAACTTCCTAAATTCTACCTCCACACCAAGTTCCTGCTGGAATTTGATCCTAGATAACAAAATCATGTATTTACTTGAAGTGTTCTATTTTATTTATGAATGCAGAAAGTTACTAAGAATTAAGTCCGTTTGGCAAATCAAGAAATAACGCTAGAAGAAGGGTAGAATAGTGATAATAATGGAATAGTGTGATTTTGGAATAGTTGATAGAAGAAAGTATTCTTGATTATTCGGAAGTGTGAAAATGTTGTTTGGCAACAAGTTAGTCGGAATAGCAAATAGAGGATTGTATTAAAAAATATAGATATGATGAAAAATCCAAAATACCCTTATGAATAACTTAACAATTTTTTCATCTCTTTACTCTCAACCCATCAGTTTTGGAGCAGCTCGAGTCCAAACAACTGTTGCATCAACATTTTCACGAAGAAATTGGTGCAAATTATTAATAATGAGGATAAGAAAAAGATTGGGGAAATGAGTGCCAACTTTTGTTGCCTTTTAATTGGTGCAGATTTATATTCGTAATTGATTAAAAATAAACAAAAGTACTACACACTTGTAGTCAAATAAAAAGAAACAATCATTCATTCGTAATTGATTAAAATCCTTGTCACAACTAGAGCTCTTGGTACAAAAAAAAAGAAATTCTCATATATTGATAACTTTTCCTTGAATTACAACTGGCTCTTGGCAACATTTCTCGCTGCAACTACATTTCCTTCAGGAACATCAAAACCAACAGTCAACCGAGCAATTGTATAGCTAATTATAAAAAAGATTAAGTCATAACAGTGTCAGACTGATGCATACTCGTATCAGAAATTTTTTCCCAGATACAATAGATCTCATCTATGATTTGGATACTGGACTATTGTAGTAACTATTATGATTTGGATACTTAAAACTCGAGAGATCTGATCCTTTGATCTGTCAAATACAACTTATCAGTACTAAATGAAATAAAGTAACTGCTTGCATTTGTCAAATATAACATATTGATCATTATGTCAAGACCTTTATTTTGAAAACAAAAATCAAAAGATCAATTACAGGGAATAGACGTGTATATGAAATTTGTACAAGGCAATGGCGTGTATATGAAATTTTTACAAGGCAATGAAGGTTGAATCATGGTGCCTTTTTAATTTGTACAAGGCAAGATATTCAAATGGTTAGACCTGTATATGGTCGGCATATACTGCAAACATAATGTCAGTATTGGATCGACCCCCTTGATCAAATCCACCTGACACTGACAACAAAAACAGCGAAACCAACAAATCATATTGTATTCAAAGAACCACCTTACATGATAGTAAAACCTCAAACAATCCCAACAAAACCAGAATATTAAGAAATAGTTAGCAATTTAAGCAACGAACACAACAACTGTACACATTCATAAGAACAAAATCGCACAAGATCAAATCCATAGCAAGATTAGAACACAACAACTGTATAGAGCTTGAACTCATTGTTGTCCTCAACGATGGAAGAAATCAACTTTTGGAGAGGGTGTCTCGAGTCGACGAAATCAACGATGGAAGAAAAATGGCGTTAGTTTAGCTGAGAAAGAGATAGTACATGAGAGGAGAGAGAAAGAACAAATAAAAATGAGGCGAAAGGGTTAAAGATGAAATTAATTATTATTTGTTGCGAAGGGAGAACAGGGTATTCTCGTATACCAGCCCTACCTTGGAATACCGGAAGAGTTCTTCAAATCACTATTCTATTCCATTATTTGTTGTTTGACACTACTTGTTTGCTGGAATAAGATTATATTTCGGTATTCCAGCCAAAGCTCTTGTTACCAAAAGGACCCTAATAGTGTATCTTCGGCCATAGTTTTTTTTATGAGCTAACTCATTAGATGTCATCAAAAAACGCATAAAATCAAAAGCTGTGATCACTAAAAAATAAGTAATTAATGAAAGAATCTAGATTGATTAATTAATTAATTAATTAATTACATCTTTGGTTCTAATTTTCTGTTAACCGTCAAATATATATTTTTTTGAGAAAATACCCGCCAAATATATCTAATATACTTAACTTATATTCTTGCAAGTTGCGAGACATCACACATCAATTGCAAAATATTGTCGTGAGTCATGACATCATTCTTTTACATGCATGCATTTGATCAAGATTGCAGTATATCATAATACTCTGGATTCTGACCATCTGCTATTAGATTTTGATACCAGGCATCTAATTAATCATCCTCAAACGTTACAACATAATTATTAATTAATAGATGGGGAGAAGGGTTCAATAACTATCTCAACAATATATTAATGATAAAGTTATAGATTTACAAGTCTCATAAACCAAAAAGGTATTAATTCTTAATTTCTTATCCATATGCATGTGAGCCACCAACCATTTCTAACCCTTTCATCAATCTTTTAATTAATTGGATAGCACTTTACAAATAACAGGGATCTATCTTTCTTTCTTCTGTGTTGGAACGACATATTTTCTTAGCATAATGCAAAGCAATGAAGCATTAGTGGATTGTGACTCATCAAAATCTTTTTCTTTGTCGACCAAAAGCGACTCGTCGAAAATCTAGTTAGGTTTTGTCAATCAAAAATAAATTAAATAATTTAGTTAGGCTTGGTAAATAGAAGCAACTTCACTTCTTCGTGCAAGTTATTGGCTTTTATGTTTCATCACCACAAGCTATATAATATATGTAATATATCCTTAAAATATTATAATAAATTCTTAATTGCTAGGATTGTTTATTTTGCCAAAAAAATTATGTAGTTTCAAAGTTGTGCAAATACACCCTTTGAATTGCCCTCCTAAGAGCATCTACATCCCTAAAACTTTTGCAGTTTCTAAATTGTTGACACATCAGTTTTAGAAACTTAATCATTCTTTAGTTTCTATATCTTTCATTCCTGAAACTAAAAAAATTAGAGTTTTTTAATTACCACGTCAGCAAATATTACTAATGTTATGAGAAATCGATCAATTTTAGCCAATGATTAAGAGCATCTCCATTCCTGAAACTCTTGGAGTTTCTAATCTAATGTGGCAGTTTCTAAATGAGTTTCAGAGATGTAGATTAGTTTCTTATTTAGAAATTTTGTTCTAGAATTTCTTATTTAACAACTTTGCCTTAGAGTGTATAAACTCTGACGTAGCTTATTCATTAGCTAAAATTGATAAGTTTTCACAACATTAGTAATATTTACTGACGTGACAATTAAGAAATTCTAACTTTTTAAGTTTCAGAAATGAAATATATAGAAACTAAAAAATGATTAAATTTTTAAAACTGATATGACAATAATTTAGAAACTCCAAAAATAAATAGAGATCTCTAATGAAGTTGCGAGTGTACTAATTTAGGTTTCCTTTTTCTGGGCCCCACTTGCAGAGGAAACCCGTGCAAACAGGAGGTAATCTTCTTCTGGAAGGAGGTCGTTCGTAAATTTCCTACGGGGAAACAATATCGGCGAGATCTTTTGTGACATTCCAGTGAATCCATTTCTGTGGTAATATACTGACATGTAGGACACCGTGATGCTTTCTCATTGTTCATTTTGAGTTCAAAATGCACTGAGGATGTTGTATTGTATTCACCGAGACACAGAGAATCCATCGTCCGAAACAACGGCCACAGCGGTAACTATTAGATCAAACGGTTTCTCGACTTGGGAAAGGAAATTTCCTGACTCACCAAAAATATCTACGAATAATTTACGAATTATGATCGGCAGCGTGTAGAAAGAGAGAATTTCTTATTTCTACAAGTGCTGATTTGCTAGCCATTTCTATAAGAAGTATTTTTAGTCCCATTTTAGAAATTAGGAATTATGGTGGATTTATAACTAATAAAGAAAAACTGCACGCCAACGAGCTCGTACTAAAAAAGATACAACACTATAGCACCATTGCACCCGACCGTATCCTCAGCTGCACTTTTTTATGCAGAAGAGTATGCATTTTAATCTGAATCGTCAAACTAAAAATCGACTTTCGACAGTCACTAATATAATTGAGGAAAGATTTTTATATATTCTAAAAAAAAAAGAATTTTATATTATTACACCAGTATCGTTAATCTTTGAACCGACGTTTCAGATTAAAATCCAGTTCTCAGACTGCACACAAAAGTGCATCAGAGATTTTTTTTCACATACTTGCATCGTGCGATACAAGACAACTCATAAATTTTCTGCCAACTTGACAGTCATTTGGAATAATAGACTAAACTTGAACTGATTTGCATTCTCTTAAACACACTCGTATCGTATCTCTGTACAAAGTGGCGAACTTTAGTTACCGCACTAACTGCAGCAAGCTTAAAGAAAAGAAAAATGAAGAGTTTCGTACAAATTCGATAATTTTGCGGGTTGGATTTGATAAAAATCAGAATGGAAGGCAAAGCACTCCCAGTCAAGCTCGAAGACGGAGTAAGAGGGGAAGACGGCCAAACACGCTTCCTCACATAAAACCCCCTCTCAATTCTCCTATTTACACTTTCCCTTTTCCCTCCACCTTCACCGCCTAATCTAATGCTCCGGCCACCGCCGATGGTGCACCGCCTCAAACACCTCCTTCTCCTCCTCCTTTCTATCTCTTTCATCTCCCTCTCCAGTTCAGACGACCTCACCTCCCTCCTCCGATTCAAATCCGCTATCTCATCCGACACCTCTAGTCGACTTCTCAACTGGACAGGTCGGAACCTCTGCCTTTGGTCTGGTGTCTCCTGTGGGCCCCAGTCCCGTGTCACCTCTCTCAGTCTCTCCTCTTTCGGGATCAGTGGCACCCTAGATGCTTCAATTGGAGCTCTCACAGAACTCAGGTCTCTCTTCATCAACTCCAATGCCTTATCTGGCGAGATCCCTGTTGAAATTAACAAGCTCAGTAAGTTAGAAACACTAGATTTGTCCAGAAACTGGCTTAACGGGTCCGTGCCTGTTTGTTCATCACCTCTTCCAAATTTGCGTGAGCTGAGGCTCAGTTTTAACCACCTAAGTGGGTCAATTCCGGATGGTATCGGTTTGAATTGCCCTAATCTGGAGGTTTTAGATTTGGCTGGGAATTTTCTGGTTGGCAGTATACCCCCGAACATTGCCAAATGTGGCAAGTTGAAGTCTTTACTGGTTTTCTCCAATTTGCTGGACGACATCATACCGGTTGAGCTTGGTAGTTTGAAAAGTCTTCAAACTTTGGATGTATCCAGAAACAGCCTCAGTGGACCCGTGCCGTCGGAACTTGGCGGGTGCACGGAATTATCAGTTCTTATTCTTTCAAACCCGTATTTTGGAATGGAGACCTCCAATTCTTCGTCGTATGCAGATGTTGATGATTTCAATTATTACCAAGGAGGCATACCAGAGAGTATAGTAAAATTGCCCAAACTTAGGATTTTGTGGGCACCTAGGGCAACCCTAGAGGGGGTATTACCTGTTGATTGGGGCAATTGTGATAATTTGGAGATGGTCAATTTGGGTGAGAACCTATTTTCTGGAAGAATACCAAATGGACTGGTGAATTGTACCAATTTGAAGTTTCTAAATTTAAGTTCAAATAAATTGACTGGTACAATTAGCAAGGAGTTGCCGGTGCCATGTATGGATTTATTTGATGTAAATGGAAATCAGCTTTCGGGTGCTATAGGTTCTTTTGATTCTCAAACCTGCATTTCACCAAAATTGCCCATTGATGACTCAGCATCAGCTTACTACTCGTACTTTACAAATAAAACTCTCGCCAGCTTTGCTTGCGATACAGGTCTTGTGAGTTACCATAATTTTGGACGAAATAATTTCACAGGTGAAATTTCATACTTACCGCTAGCAAGTTCGAAATTGGTAAAGGAAAGAATATATGCCTTTCTGGCCTATGGAAATAGGCTGGGAGGACAGCTTGGGCCAGGTCTTCTGGCTGATTGCAATAACTCCAAGAGTCTGATTGTAAACTTGAGTAATAACTTCTTCTCTGGTGAAATTCCAGTTGAAATTGGTACCATCTGTACCTCGCTGACTGTGCTTGAACTTGCCGGTAATCGAATTAATGGTACAATACCCGAAAGCATCGGGAAGTTGGTTAGCCTCATCTCTCTTGATCTGAACAGAAACAGCATATATGGGGATATCCCCTCTTCAGTTTCAAATTTGCAAAGTATAAAGCGGTTGTTATTGAGCCACAACTTCCTTACTGGACCTATTCCTTCAGGTTTATCTGCGTTGCAATCTCTGGAGGTGTTAGACCTCTCCTCCAATTCTCTCTCTGGTCAAATCCCAGGCAGCTTGGTCAATTTGCATAACCTCTCTACTCTCCTACTCAACAACAATAAACTTTCTGGCAAGATCCCGAATGGGTTTGCAGGATTGCCTGCTCTGACCACCTTCAATGTCTCTTATAATAACTTATCAGGCCCGCTGCCCTCTAATGCCTCCACAATCAGTTGTAGCACTGTCATAGGGAACCCTAATCTTCAATCATGCCATCTGTACTCCTTTTCTGGCTCTCAGGGGCAAGATTTTAATTCTGCAGACTCCAACAGTTCAACCCCCATGAACCCATCGACGCAAAGCAATAATGGCTTTAGTTCGATTGAAATTGCATCCATTACCTCTGCAACTGCCATTGTATCAGTTTTACTGGCACTGATTGTGCTATTCATATACACCCGCAAATGTGTACCCAAAAGCAATGAGGCTGCTTCTAGGAGGCGGCGAGGCCAGAGAGAGGTCATAATTTTCTCTGAGATTGGTGTCCCCATCACGTTTGAAATTGTGGTGCGGGCGACAGGAAGCTTCAATGCAAGCAATTGCATTGGGAGTGGTGGTTTTGGTGCAACTTACAAGGCTGAGATCTCACCAGGCATATTAGTTGCGATCAAGCGACTCTCAGTGGGTAGATTTAATGGTTTGCAGCAATTTCATGCCGAAATCAAAACCCTAGGAAGGCTGCGACACCCCAATCTAGTAACTCTCATCGGGTACCATTTAAGTGAATCTGAAATGTTTTTAATTTACAATTATTTACCCGGTGGTAACTTGGAACGTTTTATTCAAGAGAGATCAAAACGAGTTGTGGATTGGCGAATATTACACAAAATTGCACTCGACATTGCACGGGCCCTGGCTTATTTACATGATGGTTGTGTACCTCGGATTTTGCATCGAGATGTGAAGCCAAGCAATATTTTATTGGATAATGATTTAAATGCATATTTGTCGGATTTTGGGTTAGCAAGGTTGTTGGGCAACTCGGAAACCCATGCAACAACAGGTGTGGCAGGTACTTTTGGGTATGTGGCACCTGAGTATGCGATGACGTGTCGTGTCTCTGATAAGGCTGATGTTTATAGTTATGGTGTTGTTTTGATGGAGTTGATTTCTGACAAAAAGGCGCTTGACCCATCTTTTTCACCTTATGGTAATGGGTTTAATATTGTGCAATGGGCATGCATGTTGTTGAGACAAGGTCGGGCAAAGGAGTTTTTTATCGAGGGACTGTGGGACTCTGGCCCACATGATGACATGGTTGAGGTGTTGCATTTGGGAGTAATGTGCACAGTTGATTCATTGTCAATAAGACCTACAATGAAGCAAGTGGTACAAAGGTTGAAACAGTTGCAACCACCATCATGATAGTAATTGCAGTTATGATAGCCGGTTTTGGGGGTCTTTATGGGTTTTTGGATATTTTAGAATGGGTGGAATAGAATAGATATAAGTAGGGGATGTAGTTTCTTTCTTCTTTTCCTTTTATTGAACTTAGGGTTTCAACTTTGTAATATAGTCTGATTTTTTTTTTTCATTTCTATTTTAGCTTTTGATTGCTGGTTGATGTATCTCCAAAAAGGAGTTGCAGATGTAAATTGAAAAAAAATATTGATTCCAAAAAAAAAAGGTCTTCTCAGTTTACCTTGTCATACGATAATAGGTGTTTCTTGTATTTGAATCTCTGCCATCTGAAGTCGTGGTTGTAGAGTCTAGACACACATGCAATCATTTTGTACTCTCTTGTTGTTCCACAGCTTCTTGTTCAATAGGAATATGAAACCAAAGAACATTGCAGGATACTTTGGAACCGAATTCACATTCCCTCGACTGGGCAGCAGTAGCGGACTCCCTGCAGTCTCACTACTTCTATAGTGTTGGAGTTGTCCGAACAATAATTTTGCTACAATACCGAACTTTTTACGGCATTATTTTTCAATCTGTTGCTCATTCCGTAAGTTGGGGTACCCGGTAAGTATGGACTCTTTGGAACTGTCTACAATCTCTCGTGGATCTGAAGAACCATGTTAATACAACCAGTGGCATCCTTTAGCTGCTACAATACAGGATGGCAGTATGCTACTGAGACCAATTGCCATCCAGTCATTGTTTCCAAGGAAGAATATTTCCTCTTCCAGGAATTCCTGAGAGCTCTGGAGTAACTATGCTGACAATCACAGGACACCCATGAAACCCGTTTTATGATTTCATACCTGTTTGTATTAATCTAGTAGTGTATGTTTTATAATTTGTTTCTCTCAAACCCAATTTAAGTTCACTTATTGCAAGAAACGTACAGTATGAACGAAGTTGCTTCCTAAAATATTTAATCTCTCAGCAGTTTGTATTTCACCTTAGGGTCTGCTCCAGTGTCACAAGAGAGGAAGGAAGGAAGGGTAAGGAAGTAAGAGGAAGGAAGGTGACGGAAGGAAGAGGAAGAGAAAGGGTGTGTTCACCTGCTCCAGCGACGGAAGAGAAGGAAGAAAGAAAGCATCGCAAATCAACGTAAATTAGACAGTTACCTCCTCTACCTTCCGAATCGGGAGGTAACGAATTTGGCTGTTGGATGAAAAGTTTTAACTCCGAACAGTAACTTCCTTCCTCCGATTGAGCCGACTGGAGCAGGTGACATTAAAAATTTTCCGTAACCTTTCCTTCCTTCCCTCTCAAAAATGGAATCTGGAGCAGAGCCTTAGTGTATTTCTGCCTGATTGGTCTTTATTTTTAGAGATTCTTTTCAGATTTATATAATAATTCAAACAACATTTGTAACTATTTCAGTACAAAAAATAACATATTTAATAACTTAAATAATATGTATAATAACTCAACTAAATGTGTATAATAACATTGAACTCTCTAAAAAAATCAATGATTTTGCAAGCAATTTCTCCCGTGTGGGACATAGCCAATCCGTGCTGATGATTTGCGCAGAGGTTTTTGGGATTGGAGATAAGCACAAATCCAAGGAAAAACGGAAGGACAAGATCTGCATGAAACAATAGAGAATCTGCTTCCATCCATTTAGCATAGACTTCGGGATTTTCTTTGATTTCTGAGCGATTTTTGAGCGATTTTTTCATCTTCCTCTGAGCGATTTCTGAGCTAGTTTTTCTGTTCATCGAATTTTCATGAAATCCTCTAAGATTGAACTTTAATCAAGTAACTTTGATTAGAGATTCCAAAACCTTACTTTATTCGTTTGTTTTTGGGCCACACTCAGGTCATGGCAACGAATAGTACAACCAGCTGCCATTATGGTGGAAATTTTCAAGCTGAAAGCAAAAACCTCTCTTTTGTTGAGCTTTTAACCAAGCATGTCAGTGACTCACTATCGATTTACAAACAAAAATCAAATGGAAGGATTATATGGCCGAGTAAGAGGAGATAGGACAGTAGCAATATCGGATCCGTATCTGCTGTTCTTATTGAGCAAGAGCAGAATCCTGCTCTTTTGATCTGGACCGTCCAATTTTGATCGCACCGCTCACAGATGAAAATCAGGAGGCTGTATATTTTATAAATTTTAGATCTGAAATTTGAACGGTTCAAATCAGAAGAGCAGGATCCTGCTGATACGATTCCAGCAATATCAAGAGATGTGGGCCCCATTTGGCATGTGAATACGCAAACGTTCTATCAGAGGGGTATGCTAAACCGAGGTCACAAGATAAGCAAAAGAATTACTTCAAGATTCTCAAGAACTCGAAGATCTTCAACCTACGATAAAAATTGTCGATAAAAAATTGTGCGAGAAAATCGATGTTACCGCTGTGAAAATAAGGGACACCAGGTTAAAGATTGTCGAAATGTGTGTTTATGCTATAACTGTGGGAAATGTGGACATAAAGTTGTATTATGTTCAGAACTCTCGTCTCTCACCTCGGTTTAGTATACAAATATCACTTCACATAGTACTTCCTATTTCTATCAAAATTTCGAAAAAATAGTTCTTTCTCTTAATCAATCTTCAACACATAACTCAACAATGGTGATACCTTAGCTAAACTAGGAGGTCCAGCTTTTGAGCAATTTCACAGAGAACTTCAAGCTAGTCTAATTGTTCAAACATTATCCAAAGTTGGTACTGTTGAGATCTTTGTCGGACTACAATTAGCAAAACCAGAAACAATGGGTGGGCCTTCAAATGTGAAATGCATCAGTACTAATAGATACTCTATAGAGGGACCTAAAGCTTGGATTAATGAGGTAGTGGCAAAGGGATTTTGTGATCTCGGTCCATTTCGTCTGACGATATCAAATGACTTCTCTAGGTTATTTTCGAGAAAAAAAGCTAACACGCCACTGAATTCGAATCTATGGTCTACGACATGAAATCCTTTACAACACTTCAAAATATTGTAAGTTTGTTTGGCAATTTGGTGGATTGGGATGTAAATACATCCAGGGAAACATATCTAAGATGGGCTAGGGTTGTAGTAGATCTGCCACACACTCTGCCTTCCACTCAACTTTTTGTTGTTTCGCGTCTGGATTATCAAGTGGAGTATGTAGAGTTGAAATTCGAACTTGAATCAACAACATCCATCTCTATTTTAGAGTGACAATCTTCTGACCTAACTAAAGCCATTGCTAAACTAAAAGCAATGGTTTCAGCCAATTCTCAAATAGCCCTATATGGTGGTTCTAACTCAATGCCAGAGGTGCCTACAAGGTAGGATAGTAGTTTAGTACCTATGCAACCTATAACACATCACTATCCTTTCTTCCTAGAACATGTCAGCTGATATCCAATTTTTCACAACTTAAAGCCAAAATTATTCCAATGAAAGCCAAAAATATAAACAAGATAACAAATCAGCCAAAATCACATGTGGCCATAACAGAACATGCTCATATATCACATCAGCCAAAACCAGCTACACTTAATCTAGAGGGCACCAGTCTTAACTCAATTAATATTCAAAGCTCAAGTATTAACATTATCCCCAGTCAGGAAGAACTAATGGACTCTCATAATGCTAATAGAAATCCAAACCCAATTATTGATATCTTATCCACCTCAAATATGGAATCTAAAACCTATCTAAAGGGTAATGAGAGTATAGTGAGGTCATTCACTGTTGACAACCCTGCAAAAGGGAAGGAAGTACTTATCGAGGAGGTAGAGGTGAATTTGCAAGAAGTGGAGAATATGGCTTTAATGGTGGAGTTGAAAAAGTTCAAGGAGTTGGTGTGTAAATTGGAGCATGAGAGAAGGGGTATGGGTGATACTAATAAGCACAAGACAATAGATGTTACAAGAGTTGAGACAAAAAAGAGGGTTGGTTCACCAATTTCAGAAGACTTTTCCAACAAAAGACAAGGAGTAGACTCTAATCAGCTTAAAGATGGCATGGAGCAGGCACGGGTGGAGAGCTCGAAACCACTTAAACAAAGGTTCATCACAGGAGCTGAATTGAGGAGAAATGATTTGAAAAAGAATGCATTCTTGGTAGCATTTAGTAAAAAAATTTCTTACACAATTCTCACTGATGAAGAGATTGGTACTCTTTTCACCAAGTGTGGTTTAAAATATAAAGTAAATATACATAATAATAATTTTATGACTCTCTAAGGGAAACTGAGTATAATAAAATAATGGTGTTCTTATCTGACATTTTTTATTTTTGTGTGGCTCATATGCGTGATAATAAGTCAATAGTGAAAGAAAGCACTATACTTATATAAAAGATTGAGTTAGATATTATTAGCTTAAATATTAATTGTGAGTAACACTAAGTTATATATGAAAATTGTTAATTGGAATGTAAGGAATTTACATCTTCCTGAAAAAGATCAATATTAAAAGAATTAGATATAAAAGAAGATATTCATATATTATGTATCCTGTTGGATTAAACTCACCAACTCATCTCTTGTTTGATAATTTGCAAAACACATAAAGTACTAACCTTGCACATTGATTTTTGGTAAAGATGCAGGTTAAAACAGGTACAACCCAATGGCAAACATGCCTTGCACAAGTCAAGACATAGTCTAAGCATCAAGGAAAGGCTTCAAGGCACAAGACAGAGCACAACGTTACCATAACGCTAGGCAACTCGTAATAACGAGTCTGTAAGGCGTTATAACGAGTTCCCAATGCGTCATAATGCCTCAGGAGGAGAGAGAAGGCCAAG